>NW_010585877.1:13680-26922 GCF_000705375.1 Tinamus guttatus | reverse complement strand
TTTTGGGACAGTACTCATTCTCACATGCTCCAGTTCTATTTAATTCAGAAGCACTGAGTAAAGAGGAAAATTTTTCACGACAACTGGTTGTAAGGATATCTTTTTTTTTTTTTTCTCCTGAGCTTTTATTAATGTTAAATTGGAAATGTTGATCAGAAGGGGAATATCTTACAATGTGTTTATCATAGCTGTGAGAGCAGCTCCTTAATTTAATAGAAGTTGCGTGTTGACTTAGCTTTATAGTATCTGCCTGGGCACAGAGCGTGACAATAAAATAGAATCTGCACAATAAAATCATCCTTGCCGTTCACCCACATTTGGGATGAATTGGGCTTTGTGAGGACTTAGTAGTGGGAAGGACTCTTGTCTGCAGTGACAGAAGAAGGGGGGGACCTCATGCCATCGAGTGCTCCGTGCCTAACTGGGGAGCACGTTTGCACACAGACCAGTTACACCTATTCCAGATGCTTTCCCAACAGGAGTCAGCTAAGCTAAAAGGTGAGTAACTTCCACCCTCTTAAAAGTGGCTGTGCCATTAATGAACGTGCCCTGGTCTCCCTCCAAGCTGTCATGTTTCTCTTCATCTGCCTCACTTGTGCTGTAGCCTGTGTCATGTGGAGGCCTCTGGTGCTAGCAGCAGCCGGGCCAGTTTGTCTTGGCAAACTTGCCACCTTTTAGAGCGTAGTTTAACCTTTACAGCCTTCAAGATTTACTTTCTATTTTTTTTTATTTGTTATTTCACTTCTTTTAGATGACCTAAAAGCCCTTTGCTTTTTCCTGGAATTTAAAAACCTGCTCTTAATTATGGGACTTTATCCTTAGATGGGTGGGGATAATAGTGTGACGAGGGAGTTTGGTCTGTCTTTGATCAATTTAGTTTTACCTGTGAGGTCAGATGCTGTGTCTACAGCTTGTTCACCCCAGCTTCCCTAGGAAGAGCAGATTTTCTTCTATTCAGTTTATGGTGCATCACATTTATGAATAAAAACATGTGAAGGCATACTGACACATGCTACTTCTCATTTAGCCTATATCCTGCAAATAAAGCAGAGAAAGAAAGAAGCCAACAACGTGCTGCTCTTGCTGGTATAAGCATGGTATAAGTTCTGTCTTGAAATGCCCATTGAAACCTATTTAATGAAATGAGTTTCCATCCTTCACCTTTATATTTCTTTTTCCCTCTCAGACAGATGGTTCATTTCCCATTATATATTCTCTCATTTGACCATCCCCACAGAAGTCAGCGTTTTTATGGCGACCCTCTTGTTAATGGTAGAACAGGAACGTAATCTGAACGCAGTATTAGCCATGGTGACCTGGTAATCAGGTAGGGGAAACCAAAGGAGGAAGAGCAGGGCAGTCTCTGGATAGCATGCGAGCCGATGCAAAATACTGCAGAGCTGCTCAATTATCTGCCATGCCCTTGTGGCAGTGCATGTGCAAATTAAGTGATGCTTAGCTGATGCTCATGCTTGCCTCTCTTGTGCTTTCCATTTAGGCCTGTGTCCCCTTCCACCCTCTCTTTTCTCCTTGTCTTGTCTTGACTCATGCAATCACTTGCTCTTACCTTTCTCACTCCAGCCTAGAAGCCTTCAGCCTCCTTGCGTGAAGATGAAGGAGGAGAGGCAGAAGGCCGAGGCACTGCTTTGTGAGTTGGTGCGGAGAAGGGAGAGGGCGCAGCAGGAGACGCGGGAGCTGGGCCGGGTGTTGGGAACTGCGGCAGTGTTTGCGATGCCCGCCGGTATTTTGGCAGTGTGCGGTACACGTTGAGATGGGGCTGGCACCAGCTGCGCTCCTAGATTTGTGTCCTGCTCATGCTGCTGCTTGCTGCGGTCTGAGATGCAGATCTATATCTGACTCATACTTAGCAGAGTCCATCTCTGTCTTGCCTTTTCATCTCCCTGGTTCTTGAAAAAGACCTTTCAGGTTTTAGTTATCCTGCAGTTCAGGAGCTTTAGTAATTTCCTATACAAGCTATGTAGAGGCAACCCAAAGTGATTGTTGATTAATCTTAAAAAGATCTTAAAAGCAAGTGCCTTTTAAGAATGGATAATAACATAGTTAAAATAAATTAGAAAACAAATCAAGCCTGTCATTTTGCAAAGCATTTAAATTGTTATTCAGGAATAAGTTTGTACTAAAGGACTAAGCTTTGCTGACGTATCTGGGATATAGCACGGTGTTAGTTTCAGAAGTAATTTCCTTTGGTGCATGTGTGATATTTGAGATACACTCCTTGATTTGCACCAAACATTGAAAAACGCCTTGATTGGAACCAGTGGAAAGAACGCCCTTGGTTTAAGGGCCTTTGGATCAGGCCTTTAGCTGCTAAAGCTTATAGAGAAAGACTCAATAGTTACATATGGCAACACTAGTACCCCGGCAGTTCTCTAGTAGAAAGTACAGCTGGTGTCTGGATTTGGGAACTCGCTAGGAATTATTCTCTAGGGTGTTCCTGCTTGCCAAGGGACCATGTGGGTGGATTTTACTGGGACTTAAAGGTCCTTGTGTGCAATTCTCCTTGAACCGTTGTGAACTTTTAATATTTCATTGAACAGACTAAAGCATTTAAAATACTTTATTTACAAAGCTAAGCAAAAAGGTTCCGGTTAATTTTAAAATCAGCTTTTAGTTTAGTCAGGAAAGTTTTGGATTTGATGTGCTAAGTAGAGTTTACAGAGGAAACGACAGAAGCACAGAGTGCAAGGATTTTTGGCCCAAGTAGCCACGCAGTCCAGAAAACTGAAGGTAGCCACCGAGTGAGTCCTGTAAACCACAGCTTTTCCTGAAAAAGGAGGTTTCTTTATCTTAATGTAAATCTTTTCCACAGTAGAGACCTAATACTTTTTATTGCTGCTGTTGTTTCACTGCAGTTTAAACATTAGCTTTTGTACTGCATTTCCCAGAAGCACCATTCCCTATATTTTATTAAAAATGGCTGAAGTTTACCTCTGGAACATGTAGATCAAAATGCATACCCTCAGAGTTCTGGCAACTCTGTGAATGCTAATGTACACAGTGTGCAAGGTACAGTCCGTGGTAGCTCTTATTTCTGGCCATCTTTATTACGTTTAGGGAGTATATGTATAATGCTTGTATGCACAAATATGCCTACGTAAGTATATCTATGTTAATAAACAGAACACTTCTAGGCTGCTGTTTTATTCACTGAGATTGATTCTGATGTGTAGGTCCTTCAAAGCTGAATAACAAGAAAATACTCTGAGACACCTTTCACACCTGTTCATCTGCCAAGTGTAATGCTCTTAATTCATATAGAACCAGCAGAGACCTTTAAAATGAGGGAAACTTGAAGGGGCTGTAGTTTGTGGGATCACAGCATGTGCACAGGATGCGCTCTCAGCTCACAAAACATCCCTTCATAGAACAGAAGAAAAGGTCTATTCACAGTTTGAATTTAGATGTTTGAATCCGGAGGAGCTGCAATATTATCACTGCAATTGATTTCAAGCAAAGCATGGCATCCCTTTATCTTTTTTTTTTTTTTTATGACTGCAAGAAAGTACCCTACTAGGAATAATTTGCTCGTTTTTGGTTGTAGTTCTTCCATAAAATATGCACCTCAAAGCTCTGTCATAGTTGAGACAGAAGCTCCTACTGACTCCAGTGAGGTCAGGATTTCCTTGTGGACCATGAACGGTGTGGTGTGAACCCTCAGTGCTTAGGCTCACGTGTCACAGCTGACAGAGGATTGCAGAGAATGCAGGAGAGATGTTTCTGTGCCTGATCTTGGCTTGGCATTAATTGCTCTTTTCTGAAGCAGTGCAGGGGGCTGCAGTGACCAAGGGCTGGCGCAAGCCTTTCCCAAAGGGTGTTGCTGCGGTCCCCGGGAGCTTCGTGGGATGCCACAGCTCATGGTGGTGTGTGCTGCTGTGCCGTGACGGGTAAAGTAGCTGCAGAGCGAACCAGTGAAGCCTGTTTTCCTCTGGTTTTGTGACTCATATTGGATCCTTTGCAGTAAAAGGGTGAGCCCCACTTGCATGCTCGCTTTTCTTGGGGACAGTCATTAGGTCTCTCTGTCCTCAGACCAAGTGTCTGTTTTCACAAAGACTTGCAGGAACTTGATGTTGTTCATGTCTCTGGCCTTCTGCCAGATTTGATCACAGTCAGGCAAGGTGCTCAAAAGTTATTAGGAGATATACGGATGGGCACACGTATGCATACCTTCAGTACGATTCCATTAGCCTTTTCTCTTTAAACAGATTAAAGCTCTATAATTTGACAGTTGAATATGAGTTGTGTGAGTGGTAATAAGAACAATACTGTCTCTACCACACCACACAAAGAGCTGGCTTCTGAGGGCCTCTTTGAAGAGACAGGGACAGGAACAGAGCTGCAGTGGGAATAAACATATGTTTGAGTATTACTTAGATGGCACTGACATTAGTCTCTACCTATGCTCAAGCTTTTGATGTGAGCATCTGGTTGGGATGAGCTACTTGGAGGGAGAAATGACCTATGATTCTCTAGCAGTTAAATACGGAAGCATAATTGTGCTTTTTCTAATGGCATGTACGTGAGCTCTTCCTGAGAAACATCCATGTCCACAAAGACAAGTTGTGGCTTGAGATGTGTATTTTGTATAGTTGCTTAGACTTTTCCCTGTTCATTTCTCAGCCATTTTACAAATCACTCAGGGATGTGTAGTTTCCATGGCTCTACTAAGTGATGCAAAAGTTCTTAAAAGCTGCAAGAATTTATGACTGAAAATGCTGTTATCTGCCGTTAAATAGAGCAGCTGATGCTGCGGGCTGTGCAGTGGGCAGACTTACCTCTATGATGACTGATTTGCCAAGGTGTCCTCGTAGAAGTTGCTTTCTGGAAGCAAGCAGAAGAAAGCTGTCCCGTCGTAAATATCTTTGGTTGGGGAAAAAACAGATTTTGGTGATTCTTTTTCAATCTGGTTATATTTGGCTGACTTAAAGGCTGTGTAGATACCATCACAAGGGCGCATTCATTGACTGACCAGCTTCTCTGCCAGAGTTAAGGGCAATGGCAATTATGTAGTGTGACATGTATAAAAACCAATTTTACTCTAGACAGGCTAAAAAGCAGTTAATTTCCTACCTGCAGACTTGGGGCTGATTACAGTCTGCTTCTAGCAAGTATTTTTTTGTGATGAGTTTTTGTGATGAGAAACTGATCTTGGTAGGCACTGCAACAAACAGAAAACTGTATGTATCTCAGGTTGTGGGAAACGTTTTTGATCTTTAATTACAGACTATTGGCTGAATCATGTGAGAGTGTTATGTTATACAGAGAGGTAAAAAAGCATTGCTGCATGCATGCAAGAGGAAAGAGTTCAGACTAGGGTATTTCTCCTCTGCCTTTTGCTTGCTTAATTGTATAACTCAAGTTTTCCCTTTAAGGAGTGACTATGCCAATGTTTCACAGGAATCATGTACCCCGACTCCGGCTGCCCAAGCCATGGTGTTATGATCTGTCTCCAAGCCTGTCCTGTTTGTCTGGGCTTCCTCGTAATGGCGACTCTGGCTGCTGGAGACTTGCCCCAGTGCAGAGCCTGGGTGCCACTGTGTTCATTCCTGCGACAGGGAGCTGGGAAACGCATCTGTGTCCCCTCCGACATCACTTACAGTATTGGATACCATTCCCTTGCTGGGTTGCACTCGATAACTTCAGCCACGTCCTTCTATCTGCGAGATTAATGTTCAATGCCACGGAAAGGATTTTGACAATTACACCTGGACCTTTCAGCAAATATCATTTTTATTTGATGTTATCATCGTTTTGGCATTTGCAGTTCTCTGAGCAGCAGCGAGCTAAGAGGCAGCAGTACGATATTCAGAACCTCAGATCTGGTTAAAGTAACAGTTAATGGCTATTGCAGATTTACTTTGCTCTTGAGCCAAGGAGCTATGAATGCTGGGAGCCAAATTTGAAAGCTCATCACAACCACATGAGATGGAAAAGCAGTCTCTGCGACATATTGATAGCTGTAGATGACAGATGTGATATTTATTGCCCTGGACAGTAAAATTTATATATATTAAAAAAATGCAAACTTTGGGGAACGATGGGAAGCATTGACAGGAAATGCCTTAGAACAAATTTCTGCAAGAGAAAGTGGCCGGAGGAAGCAGCTTCAGTAAGAATATGTTTTATTTGTTCTGATCTTGGGGGAAAATGATAGAGTACAGGAAAAGTCAATTTCAGAAATATCATTTCCCTTCACCCAGTAAAAGTCACCTAAACTTTGGTAAACAACGTGAACGTTCTTCCCGACATAACTTGTAATGAGAAATATTTATGTCTATACAGAGGAAAGAACTATTTAACCAAAAAATATTCCAGCTAAATCATACTAGGGTGTCTTAAAATGTTTGGGTAAATGTTGCCCTGTTTGCTTGCATAAGCAACCTGGATACTAAGTTTTCAAATCTAAATATTCTGATCTCATAATAATGCATGAATACAGGACAGCAGAACTGAATTCTAAATAAGAAAAATGAGATAGACTGCTTTGATAGGCCAAACTGGGTAAACTGGAACACATAATGAATCCTACAGCATAGAAATTTTGAAGAGTAGGAGGTAGGAATTTTCTATCACAGAAACATAAGTCTGGTGTTGTGTAGTGCTATTTAAAAGGTAGTATAAACTGCTCATTCCTGTACTGTAGGCATCACCAATACGTTGGTGCATCTTAGCTCTGTCGGTGAGAAATAAGTAAGTGTTTTGTTTTGTTTCTTTTGATATTACAGGCTGAGTCACAGACATATATTTTAGTTGATTAAACTGACTGGATCTGAGTAAACAAAACCCCTTACACAGCTGAGAGTCTCTGGTCCTCTGTGGGGTTGGTTTTTTGAGTCTCCCTCAAATGTGAAAGAGGTACTGGAATTTAAGTGTGTTTTGTCTTCAACTTTGTGTGATGCTGTTGATAATGCAAGAGGGCAAGGAGATGATTTAATAATTATTAATATGTGCACATATATGTATTTTAAAATTTTGGCTAAGTTTGGAACACTGTCCTAGAGAGAAAGGGTGGTGTAATGATGTTTCTTGCCAGAGGTTCCAGTAAAAGATGAATGAGAAAGTAGCCAAGTTAGAAGAAGGAGGAAAGGAAAATACCTAGGATTTTGGTATTTTGCCAACTTCAAAGTGAGAGAGATTAGAAGCACAAAACTCTTGGATGTCTGTGGAGGCTTGCGTGGTGCAACCCTAGCCGAACAGAAGGAAATGGCAGCTTCTGTCGCCTGGCAGGGGCAGATTCCGCTCCAAATCTGCATTTTCCCCATTGCTAGTCCTGGCAAGTCCTATGGGCTTTGCCATGCACAACAGTGGGTTTTAGGCCTGGCACTCTGATTTTGAGAGGCAGGGTAGCACATGTAGTTTCACCATGTTGGCAGTGCCTTAGTGACCCCAAATAAGGAGGCACAGCTACAGACCTGTGAGATCCGACGACATGGAAAGCACTATATGTCACAGTCGTTTAAGCTGCTGTGCACTAAGCACTGGAAGCCTTATAGAAAGGCAAAATATACAATTCAATTACAACTGCTGCAATGCAATCCAAGTTGATCTAGTTTCTCCCACATGAGCTGACCACAATTTTAAGCTTGGCATAGCCTGAAAGCTTGAGGAATGTATTTCCAGTAATTGCCAGGCCACTTCATTGTTTCTGTGTATACATAAACTCTAGGCTGTGATCACAGCGGTCATGCTTGAACTGCTATCTGAAATTCACTTGTGCTATAAGGATTGACTAATCTGGTTCATACTGACAGCAGTTTCCATTTACTGTATTAGTTTTCTTTGACTTTTAGTGCCATACAGCTCTCCAGCTAGAATAAGAAAACAAAAACTGTTAAAAGTACTAGGCATATGAGTCCTGCAGCAGAAAACCCATGTGTCATTGCAGTATCCATTATTTGTCATCTCAGAAAAGCAGGCTGGGTTGTAGGAGATCCATTTATAAGATGCCAAGACTATAAAGCACCTAGCGAGGAACAACAGGCAGTGATTTAGGTTTTAATCATACAGGAGAGGAATAGCAAGGGTTGGTCTTTTGCAGCCTGAAGACATGCTCTTACTTCGCCTACATACGCTTCTCCCTCAGTTTTGCTTTCTACCTATCAATGCCATACTATGTATGCTACTACTATGTATACTCCTAAAAGCTCCAGCCTTCTGTTCTCAGGCAAAATCCCTTGCAAATTCTGTGTGCTTGGGTTTTTTTTTTTTTTCCTATTTCTTTTGGCTTCAATCTATGCAGCTGTTAAGAGTTGTATAACACTGGGCAAGTTAAAGCTCAGAGTTAAAACTAGATGCACTTCTTTATTCCTTCCCAGCAAATCTATTTCCTTTAAGTGTTTTTTTTTTTTTTTCCTGAGGATATTGATTGCTGGTAATTTAATGTGTCTGGACTGTGAAAAGCTGTTATGACACTTTCACATGCTATTGCAGTTTTTTATTTCCCCATTTACAGACAAAAATGGAAGATTTTTCTCGCTGAAAACTGTAATATATAATTCAACTGGCATCACCTCTGTTGGTAGCCAGATGCTGTAACTTTCAGCAGTTGGACTGTTTTCAAGCAGCCCACTCTGCAGTGGTTTGACCTCATCTTTGATGTACATCTATAGAGAAATTAGAGCAATTACATGATTCTTTAGGTAGGTGAGCCACAATTCATTCAGCGAAGGATGTACATAACTGTTTTGAATTCACTGCCTAACATAGAGCACGTGCCTTAGTGAAATACGCAGGCATGCCTGGGATCACTGGAATTCCTGGCAATCCCACCATATGATCACCTCTGAGAGCTGGCAAGGCTGCCTCCTCAGTAAACAGTGGTTTGTGCTCTTCCCCCTCCTTCTATGAGTCAGGTGCTGAGTTGCGCTGTTCTAGTGGCTGAAGTATTCTCATTTTCTTCTAAGGCTTCTCCTTAAATATTGTGTTTTCATGCCCATAACATGCATTCCTTCTGAAAGTTGTGAGTCTTCAGGCATCCTGATTCAGGGGCAAGGGATAGCTGGAAGCAAGAGGCTGAGAGGGGACAGAGATGGAGGGTAATTATATGTAATACACGTAGAAATATGGCAGCTCTGTTTCCTATCCTTCTCCTCCCCCTGACAACAACCCTGTCCTCCTCAGCTGTGGCTTTGCTGAAGCATACAGGTGAAATGTGAAGTCCTCTTGCATATCACAGGCTCCCTGCTGCTGCTCCTCTACAGTCGATTGAATCCATCCAGCCAGGAATGCTGGTACTTCAGAAAAGATCTCAGCACTGCTTCGTACACTGTCGTCAAGACCTTTGTAGGTTCATGGTCAATACCCACTACTCCTGTCATAAAATAACAGCCTTTTTCTGCCACTAGTCAAGCCAACTCAAGGGGCAGAAATATCTGGTGCTGAGCTTGAAAATTCAGGGTGCTAGTTCAGGCATATGAGGAAAAGTTGTTATAAGGTAAGCAAGGCATTATTCGTGTTTGATTCGCCTTAATAAGCCCTTGGTGCTTTAGGTGAGCTCTTAGAAAATAACATTTATAAGGTAGTAAAGCCAAGTGCCCCAAACTATGGAAATGTCAAAATTAGATACCCATGCAACCAGCCCTCTGTGGTGATGAGGGAAGGTTTTGTGCATAACTAAATTTGCCTTTTGCTATTTTATCAGCAACTTCCTAGCTTGCATCCCAAAGAGTCCCTGCTCCTGTTGCTCACAAACAAAAACCCAATTCTGGTGTTCAGTCAGGAGTGGGTAGGTGTTTGTCTGTGCCTGTTCTTTAGGACTCTCCTGATTTCAACAAAAGGAGCAAATTAAACAACTAACTACAGGTCAGGTGAAAGGGAAGTTCCCAAAGCATTTGTTGCTCTGCTTTATTAATAGCAATCTTGAATTGTCTTTTCTGTAGACCAGGAACTGGATACAGTGATGTTAAGATACATAGTCTGTGTCGCTCTTCAGAAAGGTATATGTGAAGCCAGATCCAGATGTCATTTAGGTCCAGAAGATTTTCTGCACTGTCTTTCTTGAAGAGGCTTGCTTTGCTTGCTTTCAGCTGGCTCTCAGGTGCTGAGGGGAAAAATGAAAGATAAGGATATGCCACCCAAAGCAAAGTGTGATTTATTCTCCAGTTAGTTGATATTGATGTGAAATTACAAAGTCTGTTGTTAGCGAAAGCCAAAACCTGGCATCGTTTTAGTTGAGCTAAATTCAAATATATGGTTCCACAGAAACACAACAAAGCACTGCAGTGATAGTTACAGACATCCAGAATAAAGGAGAATTTATGGGTGTGGGGTTCTTTCCAATGGCAAACAGGGGACAGTTTGAAAGAAAGGGGAGGAGGGAAAACCTTAAAAATAAAGAAACGAATCTAGCATTCCATATGCAGAGAAAACAATTTCCATGCCTCTTATCAAAAATGTGTTAAATCAGCTAACATTGATATAACTTCAAGCAATTAGGAGCACGCTAATAATGATATGAGTCTTCAGCTGTAAATAATTACGCTGCCTCAAGGCTATGCTTTAATTCTTGGCTTGCTGTATCTATAAACAATAATCAAACTGCAAAGCAAGTTGTGTTGTTTTTGTTCACAATTTGTGAAATGATTTCTGTACCCTACAGTGATGCTGATGGCTATTTTGACCTTCAGGAACTCTGGCCTGCGAGGCTAAGAGCTAATGTGTACTTCCATCGATCTGAGTTACAGGCACACAGCAGGTTCCTGTGCCTGTTCCTCACAAGTACAAAAGCTGCTATCGTCAATCAGTGTGTGTTGTGAAAAGGGGGCTTGCTGCTGAGACTCAATAAATAGGGACATTAGGAGGAAATGTTATAATTGCTGCTACCCACATCTTGTTAATGAGTAATGTACAGTTAGACTCCATGCAATTGCAGCTAAACTGTTTATACAATTTATTCTTATGTTGCAACTAACATTTAACATAATGAAGTATCATAATTGCAGCCATTAAAGTCAAGATTAAGATTTGTTTAATTAGAATTAAGAAAATGTAGAATAGGCTTTGAAAATGTAGGGTTTGCTGGGTAGAAGCTGCAGCATGTAGGAAAATTCAGAGAATGGGTATTAAAGAGCTTTTTTTGTAGAAAACTGGGCTGATAGGACATGATTCATCTGTCATATATCCTGCTGTTGGGGCAGTTCTGTTGCAAAACAAACAAATTTTACCCGTTGTGAGAGGGTGAAAATGAGAACACAGGCTGGTCCTTGGCTTCTGATTCTCTGATTTTAAAATACTATAATCAAGTGTAAAATGGCATTTGGTTAGTAGGTAATGTGTATGCTTGGCTTCCTACTTCAGTGTTAAACCACAGCATCCAAATGTGAGGCGTCTATTTTCTCCCTGATGCAAACCCAAAATAAGTGTGCCATTAATGAGGAATTAGGAGCAGAATGACTCCTTAGACACTATACAGAATTGCTGTTTATATAGTGTTTTAAGAATGAAGTACATAATTGTTCTAAGCTGCCTTTTAAAGTACTCCTTGAATATACAGTCATGCCCTAGGATTTTGGGGGGCAATATGTGGAAAATTGAGTCTAGGACCTTGAAACAGAAACTCTATGGAATATTTGTGCAAAATTGCAAGCAAATTTTTGGAAGTGTAGCAGCATTCAGAGGTGGCAAAAATATCTAAAGGTTTATAAGAATCCGCATAAAATCCTGTATGAGACTTCAGATGGGTCTAAAGGAACCATCCATTGGAACTCAATCTGCTATTTTTCAGTGAGCTCAGGTAGTTGGGAAGGACAGTTGGGTGGCATTGGCTTGCTGGCTGGATTTCGTTTGCTGGCTTAAAAGAATATATTAATAACAGAATGTATGTTTCAAAAAAAAAACAAATTACAATTTTAAAACTTGTCCTTTTTTTTGCTTTGTTTTAACATTGAGATTGTTATTCCCTGCTTTCTCTTTGACGTGGGTGCTGAATGTCTAACCAAATTTAGCACGGGCTAGTTTTTTTTTTCGTTTGTTTTGGGATGCTGTGAATTGTGTTGTGAGTGCAATTTTATGCAGACCATTATTGGCCAGGATACAATTCTTAGGAATAATGTAATTTTTAAAATTATTAATTCTCAAAGCTTTTAAGAAAATATAGCTTCATGTTATTTTCACGTTGGATTTTCAATTTACTATAAATGTATTGCTGTTAAGATTTTGATAATGGCTTATTAAGGAACCCCTCACTGATCATAAATGCTGTAGTCAAACATGTGATAATTTATGCAAAGAATAATTATAGATGACAAACAGAAACAAAGGCCAATTAGGACGATTACTGCTGCAGTGTCATACCAAATGAAATTTTTATCATTCTTTCTTTCTCTCAGCAGTGGAATAAACCACAGCATAAACCTGTTGGTCAACATTTTGTAAAAATAAACAAAACAGCTGTGCATTCTCGTATGATGGTGAAGGTTACTGACAAAGTCAGTGCTGGTTATCTAGGATTTAGAAGCCCATTGATTCCCTTTAGAAGACTATAAATATGGAATAAAATTGGCATTGATTTCATTTTTTTGGGGGGGGGGAGGGGAAGCCATATATTTCAAAATAGGAGCAATATTCAAGTTTATTTGGTTAGTATGCAAGTAAGAGCGAGGTTTGCAGTTGCAAACTCGGCTTTCCTTCAATAAATACAAAATACGAGTTCTGTAACTTTCTTTTTAAAATAAGTTGAAGCATTACTAGCCAAAACATGCCAATCCTAATGTTCTACCATATAGTGTGCGTGTAGGTGATGCAGATTGCATCAGTTGTACTATAAGCTGCTGAAATCATTTGTTTCTGAATGCTGGTACAGTTCCTTTGCCTGAATTTTTGGAGATAAGTCAAAATTTTTCCATGATTCTTTACAGATTATTTTCACTTCATTTTTTTTCTTCCAGTTACCTCTACTGTCTGAAAATTCGGAATTTTCTTTGAAAGCAATTTACTCCAGAGCACATGAGCAAGTCTGACCTTCCCTTTCTACCCCTAAATCCTAGTCCATTCATTCAGAAGAGTCTGTGGTCCAGGACACCAGATGAGCCCTCCATTAACTTCATTGTGGCTGTAGTGCAACTAGCCTGTGGTGGGGTTGTGTGGAACAAGGCCTGGAAAGGGCCAGCTGAGGTATAAAAATGAGAATTGGGCAGAGAGGAAGGAACCTCATGAGGTTCAACAAGGACAAGTGCAGAGTCCTGCACCTGGGGAGGAATAACCCCAGGTGCCAGTACGGATTAGGGA
>NW_010585877.1:0-13638 GCF_000705375.1 Tinamus guttatus | reverse complement strand
GAGGCCACACCTGGAGTATTGGGTGCAGTTCTGGGCTCCCCAGGACAAGAAGGACATGGAACTTCTAGAGAGGGTCCAGTGTAGGGTGCAGATGATTAAGGGACTGGAGCATCTATCTTATGAGGAAAGACTAAGCGAGCTGGGCCTGTTTAGCCTAGAGAAGACTGAGAGGAGGTCTGATCAGTATGTATAAATACCTGAGGGGAGAATGTAGGGAGGATGGAGCCAAACTCTTCTTGGTGGTGGACAAGGGGTAATGGGTACAAGTTGAAACACAGGCAGTTCCATTACCATGTGAGAAAGAACTTCTTTCCTGTGAGGGTGACAGAGCCCTGGAACAGGCTGCCCAGAGAGGTTGTGGAGTCTCCTTCTCTGGAGATCTTCCAAACTTGCCTGGATGATACTGTGTGCCACGTGCTCTAGGTGTCCCTGCTTGAGCCAGGAGGTTGGACTAGATGATCTCTAGAGGTCCCTTCCAACTTCAACCATTCTGTGATTCTGTGACCTTGGTACTTGGGGACAGCAAAATTCAGAGATTCAACAAAATCAGAGATTCAACTAATCCAGAGAGTCAACAAAAATGTTTTTTCCAAGTGCCTGTGCTCATGCCCTCCCAAGATGGAAAATACTGTGCTGTGCCCATCTTGCAAACTATAAAGGCCAGTAATATGTGGTATAATGAAAGGCTTCTCATCAGTGCTAATAGTGGGAGAATTTTTTAGGGTAGGTTCCCTCACTGCTTGCAGCATCAAAAAATATGCCAACAGTTGCTGCCAAGTGGATATGAAGCATTTTCATGACCATCACTTTGGAGTTCTTAATAGCACTTGGAAGCACCAGTCTGCCTTGTCTTTAGCAGTGAAATTGCTTTTCTTCTTTCTCTCAGGAAGCAAAGATAGACATGGAAAAGAGGAGGGAAGAATAAAACCAATCTATACGACCAATCTATTGTTTACAGGACAGCTGATAGCTTCAGTCTGGAGTGCTCTAGATTCCTCACAAGAAAATTAGTTGTTATAGAGCTTTAAGATAGATACTACAGAGTTGAAGTAGATGAGTTGAATGTGTGCATTTGTTTTTACATAAATCAAAGTGTATTCTGTATCTATGTTGCTGTCCTTTGAAAAGGACCTTCATTTGGGTAAGAAGCCTTACTGGGATTTACTTTACTGTGCTGTCCCATTAGTCAAATTTATGTGGGTTAAGAAATGCAAAAGCAATATGCTCAGTGCAAATCATATGCTCTGTAGAGCTCTGGTGCCCACAATAGGTAGCACAAAGGGTTTCCAGCCTGTGCGGCCCTGCTCAGCTCTACTGTTGCAGCTCCTTTTGTCCGTCCCTGGTGCCTGTGATCCCATGTCCTCATCTGACTCCAGCTCAAATAGCCCAGACTGCTCTTGATTTTTGCATCTTGCCACAGCCTGGGTCCTCAGCCAGAAGGGGGTGCTCAGAAATGAATTAACCTGCCCCCCTCCCTCCACCACCAGACTGCTTTATTTTTACATGTCGCACCGAAAGAAACTATGTCTGTCTTTTGTGCTTCATTGAAAAGGCTTTTATTTTTTCCTTTTACTAATCTTGGCCAAGTGAGAAACAAAATGGAAAAAAACAGTACAAAAATAATATTGGTCATTTTGCAGTGGTAGGAAAAAAACTGAATCCTATTACGTTAGGTCTCTTTAACTACTAGTCCAATGATAAAAACTACAGAGAACCAATTTTACACTTCCCAGTGACTACAGGTTTGTAGTTTCATAATTGTTTAATGTTAATTAGATGTATCTTTGTAAATACATCTCTTTTGTTGCAAGATCTCTTGCAAGGCTAATTTGGAATGACTCCTTGCCAAATCAATATCAATCTTGTGGCAAATATTATTAAATATTTGTTTGATACCTATTTACAAGTAGGAAAATAATTTTGCTGCCAAGGGATTGTAAATGTGTGAAAAGACCCTCTGACAGCTTACTTCACTCAATGTCTACAAGCCAGCGTCTGCATGCCAAAGTTGGAAGACTAAGATGAAGAACATAATTAAGGAAACATATGAAGGCTAGCGCAGGGTTTTGAGATTAATTAGCTGTGCGTCAATAATCTCATCAATATCCGATTAACAAATGACACATTGCCCAATGAAACATATTGATTCATTCACACTCCACACTGTTAATAAATTGAAGCTGCTTTGCTAAATGAGAAAGCTGACAAAATAATAGCTTCCTAATACTTCTCCAGTATTGTGATAAAAACATAAAATTAGCCTGAAGTATACTTAATTTAGCAGCGCTGTCACTGCACTTATGAAGCTTGTTAACACAATAGTGTGGGGAGGGAAGATGTTTTTTCTATAGACTAATTGTTATGATGGATACATTAATACATGGTTTCATGCAAAACTAGAAATTAATGTCATCTTTGTATTTGGAATGGGGCTCTTAAAGAAATGCATTTTTTTTTTTCAAAATCAAGACAGACATTTTGCACAATGTTTGGACTGTTTTATTGGTTTTTTTTCTGCTAAATATAAAATTCTAGTGTCCAAGACTAGCATCTAAGTGTCCAAAATCCATATTTTCTTTAAATTAATGAGATTTTTTTTGCCATTTGTTTGACAAGGAATGGTATTTCAACATTAGCATTTTGCCGTGCTCAGAAATCATGATTTTGATGAGGAAAAGTCAGAAAAGTTGAGGAAGAAAGCATATGTGGGTCTGTTTTTCCTACTGTCCTGCATTGTACCCTGTCTGTCCCTACAAAAAAGCTCTCCACTAAAAAAAAGAGGTGCAAAATGGCTGCAGGCAAAGTGTGTGCTATTTACTTATTAAACAATCAGAAGTATTCAGAATTATTCAGCATAAAATATTGGTCACAGTTTTGCTGATTAAATAATACTACCTTGTCCATTTTTTATGGTATTCGATAGAACGCGGCTATTGAAGTGGTGGCTTATACCAGCAGTGGTAACATTGCAGTATGTCTTAGATGAAAAGAGGATAATTCACTGTCACTAGAACCATCAGGAACTGGAAATGTTTTTTGAGAGAATATTTCCAGATATTCCATTTTGAGAATGAGAAAACCCCCCCTTCACATATTTGTGGAAGAGGTGGACCTGTCTTGAGGTGCAATTCGGATGCTTGATAGAAATAGTAGTTGTTTGTTTGTTTGTTTTTGAACTCCATGAACACTGTGCCACTGTGCAGGTAGATGTAGGATGGGATTATGTGCTGCCACAGGTCAAGGGGGAGCAAAAACTGTCCCTATCCAAGCACTGAAGAGCTGTGCACACCTGATGAAGCGGTGGTGCATGCAGATGGCATGTGGTTCCAAAGGTGGGCAGAGTTGTGATGGGTTTGCTCTTGAGGGCTGAATTTGGCAGATCGTTTAGACATTGCATTTGAACATGTGCTGAGATAACACTTCTGAATAGTCATCCATATATTAATTTGGAGTCCTGGGATCCAGGTGATTCTGATTTACCTTTTGTATACATGTATATATATACACACATACACACAAGCATACTCTCTCTTACATATGAACCTACATATACGTAAAATCTCTCTCAAATCTGTCAGGAGGATATTGTTCAGTATAAATTTTCAAGTTATCTGGACTGTGCTCTAGGAAATTTGGAGAGCTTGAAATTCAGAGGCCAAGCCATTTGTTTTATTTTTAATAACGACAGTACTCTTGTAAGACTTTTATGAGTCATTGTTATGCATTCAAAACCTTAACTCTTAGACCTCACAAAAAGATTTTATGACTGCGACTAGAAATTAATGATCAAAAAGGCTCTTTAAGTGCTCAAGCTCATTGCCCTGTTGTTGAGGATTGTTCCCCACAGTGAAGTCCTATTTCCAACACAATTTTCAATGAACTGTCTAATGTTCGGTCCATCTGTAGCTGGCTCTTAACTAACTATCATTAACTTTTTAGGGCTCCATGATATGCTGAATAACTTGGAACAACTAATGATTTTATTACCAATCTTAATATTTAGAGTTCCCTGTGGAGTCGTGTATGATTCTTAATGAAACCATTATTTACAGGATTAAAATCTCTTGGCAAATTCCTTTCCCGCCGACTGCACTGGAATTAATACACACTTGCACAACTTGGGATGAAAAAGGGCTTATGTGAGGTATAACACTTAACTCTATTTCTTTAAATAATGTATCTCTAGAACATCAACAATCACAAATACAGGTTAGTAACTTCTGCCCTAGCTGAATCTTGGCTAGCCTATAATATAAACTGTTATTTAATTTGATTCTGCATTACCTTGGCACCTCTTTTTTGAATAACTAATTATCTGTAAAAAGAAGTTTCCAGGTACTTCTGACAAAATCAGGAAAGCTGCCTCTGCACCTTCCTATGGTATGAAATATTCCTTATCATGAAGGATGTCCTTATAATACAACATCAATTGATCTTATAGGAGGGTTAGATTACCAGGACAGTATTTGAAATAGATATAGACTTTTACTTATAAAAGTAATCAAATGAATTTCTTATTGGATGTCTGCCTGTGTTTATCACCTGTGTCACTGTAACTGGATATGTGTTTCATTTGAGCAAAGCCAGTTGTAGAGAGATTTTTGACATCATTTAGTATATTTACTCACTTTCTGAAATAACCCCTTTCCCTAGACCTACTCAATTTTCTAAAGCAGTTATGAACTAAAAAGCAGTAATCTGAAGTTTGCACTGAAACCTTCAGATTAAGTGAGCATTTAAAGAGCTCCCATGCTGTGTAATCTATTCCTGTGTGATATGTGAATGTACATGAATACCTGTCTTGGCTCACTCTAGGAGCAAGATTAGGAGACAGCAGTGAAGAAAATCTGCAGCTTTCACTGAAGTGGTTGGTATTTCCGCTGTCTCACAAAGTGGATGCTCTGTGTGCTTTGACTAGCTACAAATCACAGCATTTCTCTCCTTCATGTAGATGAGCAGGACCCAGGAATTGTAACTTCTCTACGGGGCACATCTCCACCAGATATCCTGAATGGACTCCGGAGCAGTTCAGTCTGGAGCACAGTTCCTGACAATAGTAGCAATACTTCAAAAGCAGTTAACAAGGGCAAAGACACACGTCTGCCTCCAGGGAATGATCCTCAGAAACCAGCAGGAAGAAAAGCTAATTGGAAGTGTCAAAAAAAAAAAAGAGAGAAAAAAAAAATCCATTGCTATTAGACCTACAGCACACTAAGACCTGAAGGAAAGCTAACTAAAGCTTATGAACTTTAGTTAGTGACTAGAGCTTTCTGTCATTTACCTGACAGTCTTTCACATGCAGCTTGTCTTGTAATAAAAATAGGGAGCTAGTAGACATTTTCTTAGGCAATTCCTAGGTTCCTCATTCTTTTTCTTATCTACTTTAGTTGTAGTGTTTTTGCATTGCTTTGACTCTCTCCAAATCCACACACATTTCTAGACACCCTCTTAATTCTGCCTATTTAATTGTCTCCCCTTTTTTGTTCTGGACTTGCTTGGATCATGCCACTTCTACTATTCTGCTATTCATTCTACTTTCAAAAAAAAAAAAAAAAAGAAAAAGGGAAAAAAAGAATTAAAAGAATTAATAGCTGAAGTGAACATTGAAGATCAAATTAGCCTCTTGTTCAGCCTCCCTTTTTTTTGCTTTTGCATATTGCAAAAGGTCTAAGAGTGAATGGAGTTTCTGAAAATTTTCCAAGATGAGAACATCCTGCAAGATGTAGTCAGATGCGGAAAGTATGGATTGTGGAGTTGCAATTATGGCCATCTTAAGCCTTTGTAAAATTAAATTTAAGAAAATAGCCTTTCAGGATGGTTTTAAAGCCAGCTCTGCTGCAGACAGACAGAGCTTTTGTGCTGCTTATGAACTGTAGAGCAAGGCAGTCAATTTTACACAGACATGAGTGTTGGTACTTTTTCACTCTGACAACCTTTCTTTCCGAGCCAGTGTACCCACTGGCAACAGCAGGAGCTTTGCACTGGAGCCATGTCTGGATAGCCACAGATTCTGGTTTCTACAGGACACCCCAGCACAGCTGGACAGATTTGCCTGTGTTTGTGGTACTGCTTATGCTTGACCACTTTCTTAGTACATCCTAACTGGCCATTTGTAAGGAAGCTGCGTGTAAAAGGAAGAAAATCTGTAAATAGTCCTATATGTCCTACATCAGATAAAATACATCTTCAACAATTGTCCATAGATCATGACTAGGAAAGAGCAAAAAGACTGACTAGTCATCTAAATACTCTTCCTCAGTGTGCTTTCCACATTTTAGGGACTCTTTGAGCAAGTAGTGATAGATCTGTGGTCAAAGACTATGAAGGGCATCTCTTCCAGGAATTCCATTTCTGAGCCCATTCAGATTTATATCATACATAGCATCTTGTGACTGAGAGACTTAACTATGCGGTGGGCAAGATGTCCTCTCCCTTTCCTCCTCCCTGTCCCCTGTAGTTCTTGTATTAGAAGAAATGGTGAACAACTGGGTTTTCTCCTTTCGTTTGCTGTTCTATAGATCTGTCATATGTCCCTATGGATCTATTTTTCTAGACAAATTGAACAGTTTCTGTCTAAGAAACAATTAATATCTTTGACAGTCTTTGCCTTTTTCTGTCTTTTTTTTCCCTGATTTTACTATAAAAAATGTTTTGATAATCTGCTATGCCTGTGTTTACAGCTGCTCTCCTAGCCATCCATCAAGGGCTGGTTAAGTATAGTCAGCAGAATTCCTGCCTAATCATAACCTTTACTATACAACATATAGCAACTCATCAACCCTGTGTCCATGCAGGTTTTGTAGTTCTACCATACAAAGAAACCTTGCTACACACATGCTCCTCCTATTAGCCTTCTCTGAAGGCTGTTTCTAAGCATCTACAAAATTCAGGAGACAGTTACTTACAGTTAATAGTTACAGCTTCAGCTATCTCGTCTGCATGGGTTGAAGTCTTCGTTTGTGTCTTGGCCAAGCCCCAGCTTTTAGGCTTCATTGCAATGGCTCAGCAGTCTCTGCTCTATGCAGTTCATCTTCATTGCTTGTCTTAAACTTCCTCTAGGAAGAAGGAAAAGATCCCTTGTATGCCACATAGCAGTGTAAATGACAGAAGGTAAAGGAGTGTGTGTGATGATGATGCGCTGTCCCTACAAAATGTAAAAGCTTCTCTAGGTCTAATTCTCCATAATAGCTCCATGTCTTGCCATGGTATAGCACCAGGTATGAGATATTGTTCCCCTTCCTTCTTTAGGGTAGTGTGAAGGTGGACGATTGAATATTACAGAAGAATGACTGAATGTGCTGTGGTGGTGCAAGGAAACCTTGAGTCTTGCTTGTTGCTGGGTTCTCCTGCTTGTTGTATTTGACAGAGAGAGAGCAGATTGAGCTCATGTGGAATCCCTTTCCCTGGTGTGAAAAGTGACTAACACTGACAGTCTTGTATACAAATCTCTATGAACCGGCACTTAATGGTCTTCACTGTGCTCCAACTTTTGTGCTTACCTCTGAGTACTAAGGTTGTACTCAACTACTCTGTTGAACAGATATGTTCAACATATACTCTTTTTTATCTTTTTTAACAGATACTCTTTTTTTTTTTTTCCTTCTGAACCATGAATTTCTCTTCCCAAGCATTGTGTTGTGTACACAACTTTCTGGCATAGGCCACTAATGTGCATGGCATCTCTGGGCAGGCTTGCAAGACAAATATACAATAGGAATGGAGTCGACTTCAAGCTAATATGGTAAGCAGCAGAACTTTGGGATTGCCTTCATGTAATTTCTGGCTTTTGTGCCATGCAGCCTTTCATTGGTGGGTGGTAACTCACTGAAATGGCAATTCTTAGAATTAGACACCCAAAACAAAGGAGTCATTTTTAAATAACCAAATCCAGCAATCACAAAGAATGTAGCTTTTGAAAAACTGTCTTGTTTCCTTGAATCACATTTTCCTGCTAGTCCTCATCCCTTTATTGATGACAGAAAGCAAAGGCTGTTGCTTGTGGTAGTTGTAAACTTCCTTTTGTCAGAGCCCTTTCCACCATCTGTCATTGCATAACTGTATGTTCCCAGGTTTGTAACTCTAATGTGTTTTTGCTGTTTTGTGTACAGTACGTTACAAGTTATAAAAGCTCGAGTAAATAATTCATGTAAAAACCTTTGTAAATATTGTCAAACTGTGGAATAAATGATTTACTAAGAGGTCTCTTGGCTCAGCCTAGCAGCTTTATTACTGTAACTTGTTTTGTAAACAACTTCCTCCCCTCACCCTCTATTTTTTTCCATCAAGTGACTTCGTGTAAATTCTATTGCTAAGCACTACTTAGATATATTTCACTTGCAATAAATAATGCAATATCAGCACTTTAACCACCTGGGGACTCCATTCAGAAGTCAACCAAAGGTGTAGTTTGTGTGAATCCCTTAAGGGAACAGACTTTCAATGTGTGTAGAGCAGCGTGCTTCTCATTGCTTTCATAGCTGACTTTTATTCACTGGAGAAAGCTGAAAGGAGGTTTTGCTGGCAGGCCCCAGGTGTACCAGAGAGCTGGTACCTGTTCTTTATTTCACCTCCTGTAGATGTTCTGCAGATGCAGGATTGGGTCAGGACCTTGAATTTTGGGAGGCAATCCTGAAAAACACTCCTTTTTTCTTCCATCTTCTTCAAAAAGTGTTTTCTGAGTGGTCAAATGAAAAGTAATCAGAAACATTTGTGTAAATGAAGAATCTGACTTTGCTTTGATGGTATTCATGAGCCCCTTGTTAGCCTTCTGCAAACACAGCTGAAAATGGAATCTTTCTTCAATAATGTTAGTGGAATGGGAAAATGTAAATAGGCAAATGTGTTACTTCTGAGTCTTTATGGCAGGCATAATTTTGTGTCTGCTTGTGCTTGTTCTTAGTTTCTTCTGTGAAATACAGGCATTCTTTGCAGGTATGAAACCTTTGGTGAACAACTGCAGCGATGACGGCTCTGGAAGGTGTGGGCCATTCATGACGTGTAATTTGTGCTCTTGAGTCTTGAGTCCAAAGTCCTTGGGTGCTCATTCTAGCTACATAGTGTTTTTCACACTACCTCCTGCCAGGAGAGAGCAAAATTCCTGCCTTCCTCCAGGCCGAAAGGCTCAGGTGTTGTTGGAGAGAAAATTTCGAACCAGACCTCTGCTGCTGCATGCAGGATGAACATGGGCTCTCTGTAGACTCCAACTGAAGACAGCATAGCTGTTGGACAGGATGGGCACAGTCAGCTCATCTTCTGCTCAGTTGTGAGATCCCATGAAATTGTTTAGTCCATGTGGATGATGAAACAGTAGTCTCAGAATAAGGTTTGCAAGGGTAAGAATGGAGGAGGGCCTTGAAGGAACTTGTGGGAAGGATAGAGTGATTCCAAGAGGTGGTGGACTCTGCAGGGGAGCAGAAGGAGTGTAATGGCTTGCTTGGAGTCATGTCTTGGATGCTACCTTTGGCACATTTATTTGTCTCCTCACTACTCTACCTCACTCGGCTTTTGAGTTCCATGAGCTACTTACCTAGAAGTCCCAAGTCCAGAGAGCTCCTGTTCATTGCTCTTGGCCAGTTTCTTCCTTCCCATTTTGTTTTTCGGTCAATTTGGAGCTGAAGGAATTAACTTCTAGCATAAAGGATCCATCGTTGGTAGGATGAGTTTCCATTTCAAGCTGTGCAGTAGGTGTAAATAATCCAGCATAAATGAACAGCATTTCTTCAAACAAGTAACCTCAACAGCAAATGTTTTCAGAGACACTACTGTAAACTGAAATATTGTTTTGTGAGGTAAATCCTTGGAAGCGGCCTTGTGCCAGACTGGTTATAACAGCTTTAGAAGGGCAAGGCCTAGATTCTTTCCAAGATTTCTGGATCTCTGACAATGGGTAATCATAGAATCATAGAATGCTTAAGGTTGGACGGGACCTCTAGAGATCATCTAGTCCAACCCCCCTGCACACGCAGGGTCACCTAGAGCATGTGGCACAGGACTGCGTCCAAGTGGGTTTTGAAGATCTCCAGAGAAGGAGACTCCACAACCTCTCTGGGCAGCCTGTTCCAGTGCTCTGTCACCCTCACTATTAAGAATTTTTTCTTTAAGTTCCTGTGGAACTTTTAGTGTTTCAGTTTGTGGCCATTTCCTGTAGTTCTGTCGGTGGCCACCAGTGAAAAGAGGCCAGCACCATCCTCCTCACTGCCTCTCTTGAGGTACTTATAGACACTGATTAGATCCCCTCTCAGCCTTCTCTTCTCCAGGCTGAACAGGCCCAGCTCCCTCAGCCTCTCTTCATAGGGCAGATGTTCCAGGCCCCTGGTCATCCTCGTGCTCAATGCTATTCATTACTCACAAAATGTTATGCCTGAGACCCAAGCTATCCAGAATTTATGAGGTACTCTTTCCTGACTGTAGAGCAAGCTTGTTTTTACCTGACCTTTAGAGAACTGACTATCTTTTGGTGATTCGTGGGGGCTAAGGGTCTAAGGAGCAGAGCTGTCAAGTTGTTTGGCTTAAGATTTAAGTAGGATCTTGAGAAGTAGGAACGTATTAAATACAGCATTGTTTTTTTTTGGAATTTCTATATGTTGATGTATGGGAGGAACTAACTCCCTCTCTCTGGCTTTTTAACCCTCCTGCAAAGAGCAGTCAGTATTGTCTAAGTGGTAGAATGTCACTGAATGCGTGAGAAAGAAGCAGCCGATAATGGCAGCATTCGATCATGTCAAGCTGATGAAAGACAAAATAATGGTGTGCCCTCTACGAGTTATTACTGGTAGTTTCCATAAAAGTTAAGTAAATGAAGTTTGAGGCTTGATTAAACCACATCTTCTCTTTCTTCTTGTGTGCCCAGGACAATACATTGTTTGCTGTGAATAGACCACCCGAGGGCTGGTCATGTGTTTTGGTAGAAATCATAGTTTTGTCAAACAAAGCAAAAGACATAATTATAGCTGTTTTTATATAAAAAAACTATTTTAATTATTATTGTGCTTTTCCAATTAGAAATGTGTTAAACAGTTGCCATTAAAAGTTTAAAAGCATTAAAACAGAAAAAAGCCAGAGAATTTGTTCTGTACAATAATCCTAATTTGTCTCAATAGCAGTAGAGCAGCAGGGCTATCTTTCTTTTCCTTTTTTTTCCTCCAGAGTTGGGGGAGAGGGAGAGGGAGGATCTGATCTGAGGAGGGTGTTGGTGGGTTTCTTTCTTTTCTTTTCCTGATGAAAAATCAAATGAAAAAATGAAAATGAAAGTTAAAATATTTGTCTGAAATGTTATGGTCACAGAACAAAAAAGCTACTCTTGAAACTCTAATTAACTTCTTGTGTGATATTCGTACTACCTTGTCCTGTGCTTTGTCTCTACTGAGGTGTAATTTCTTGGATGTTGATGCTTGGCCAGTTTATTGTTGAGTACCTATGAGATAGACACAGGGTGAGAAAGGAGAATATACTATTCCTATGGAGTTGATGGGACTCCACACAGCGGGGACAAGGGAGATCCTTTCGAGAGACAGCTTTGTAGCCTCGCTTGACTGAGTGCCCTTTTGACTATAAACAGAGATGTGTTCGCATCCTCTAAAACATTGGCTCTTGTTTACAGACCTAGAATGATCATAAGGTGATGTTTCATCCAGACTGCTCTGAGGAAATCTGTTTGTCTTTCATGTTAGTTACTTTAAAGGTTTCTCCTCTTGTGCTGGTGCTTCTCCAGTTATAACAACTTATGTGTTGACTACAGATTGACCCTGGAGACTAATCTCTGCTCTGCAGAACTCTGTAATACTCCTACCTGTAGTGTAATCCACTTTTACTGTGGGGTTACTCCATGTATTGTCACCTTGATGCTGCATCTCCTTTGCTTATCCACTTTTTCCCATTGGTGTGGCATACTGGCTACACATCCCACACGTGAAGGGATTTGCATGCTCCTATGCAATTCTGCAGACACTGGTACACAGAACTATTTTGTGGTCCCTGGTTTGACTGGGTCATATGCCTCAGTTTGGCTGGGGCATGCTTTGGCATGTCTTTGCTGCAAAGTAGAAACTAACTTTGCACGAGCGAGGAGAAGCATCTCTTTATTTGTGCATCTGTTGATGGTGTTTAAAAGCTGTAACGTGGCTAATAAGTATTAGCTTCTGCAGCGCACCTGTAACTGGAGCACAGCACAAGGTGCTGCGAGGAGGAAAATACAGAAATAACTTTACTTATAACTGTAGATGGAAAGCTGGTTTCTGTACTTGCCAGGTATGCAAACTGAGGTGTTGCATCTTTTGTGCGCAATCCTCACTTCTCCGGAACTGCACACATGACTGAGTCCTGTACTGTTTTTGGCTCCTCTTGGGTCTCTTACGTTTCCTCACAAACTGCTTTGTTTTTGTGCTATTGTAGCATCTAAAGCCTCAGGCAGGGGCAAGCAACCCAGCATGATAAGGGCACTACAAACAGAGCAGCAAACATTCCCTAATTCCGGGCACTTTACAGTCCAAGCATTAGGAAAGAGGATACCCATGACTAGGGAGAAGATTATGACACTATTTTTCAACACAATAGTTATGGACACATCAATAGCCTAGTCTGGGACTAGATGTTTAAAACACATGTTACAACAATGGAATTTTAGTAATATATTTTTCCTATTGTATCTTTCCTGTTCTGGGTGGCACCTGATGTCTGCTGGGCTATTAAACTCCTTTAAGGTGAGCTGATATGTATTTTTTTCATTGGCTCTGCCACCACAAACATCTCTGGGTGTCACAGCTTCCACTGCAGCAGGGAGTAGGATTACAGTGGCACAGAACTAGCAGGCATAAAAGGCCAGTGAAATATGGAAACTGGAGCAGGGCAGCCTGGAGCATCTTCTGAATGTGCCGGGTCAGCAGCTGCAAGCAATATGGGTGGCAACAGAATTTTTTTTCCCCCAATGGTTCTCCCACATTTGGGAATATGGTGGGAAAGCACCGGGAACCAAACCCTTGCCCTGTCTCTTCTCTCCCCACCAGCTGGGGGTCAAGGCATCTGCCCGTGCCTGCTGACTCCTCGTGCCAGGCGGGTTGGCACTGCAGGAGCTCATCAACTCCTTCTGCTTCGTGATGTAAATGTCTTTGCACTGTCAAATGCTCTGGGAGAAATCACCTGATAATTCATTCTGTTTCTTATCCAGAAAAGTAACAGTGCTATCACATTTATTTCCCAAGTAACAGAAATACTCATGAAAGAAGGGGAGGGAAAAAAAAAAAAAACTTTTTGCTCATTTATTTCCCAGTTTTCCCCCTCCCGGACGTGGTTTGCTTTGTCAAGGTGTTTTTCAGGCTTGCTTTTGAAGAGCGCCACGTCCCAGGGAGAAACCTAAGACCGAAGAGACTTTTTGTGCCGACAGATTCGCTCTCGCACCTGCTGCATGTGCCAGCAGCCCTCTCGTCAACGGGACCAGGACGTCACTGTCGCCATAGAGACGGCCACAAGGATATGGTTTCCAAAGGTGAAGAGAAGCTGGAGATTAGGAAGGTAAGGCTGGGTCTTTCTCTCAACTCTCCTGAAGGGTTTTAAAATGATGCCATTTGAAGGAATCTCCGAGTAGAGGGATGATCTACTGTATATTTTTGCACATATATGACTGTATTATATTTTTTTATATAT
>NW_010585869.1:22206-44444 GCF_000705375.1 Tinamus guttatus | reverse complement strand
GAAGAAATTTTTATTAGTCTTGAAACATTTAAAAAGCATTAGGAATGCACTTAAAGAATTTGACATCTTTCAGTTAAAAGATAGAAACGCTCAAGCTAATAAAAAAAAATTGGTGGGACTAGGTTTTGTTTTATTTATTTTTTTATGAAAAAGAAATAAAAGTGGGAATATCTTCAGAGTATCATTAAATAAGATATGACTGATTTATTAATTCTACCTAAAGCCCATAATTGCTGCTGCAGTCAAACTATTCCTAAGTATTCTAGTTAAGATCTTTTGCAGAAAGAAAGGATTGGACAGCCCAGACTGATGTATTTTGAAGGACTCCAGGTCTTATTCTCCAAATAAGTATCTGCACTGATCCTACTGAACGTGACTGATTCTTGGGAGTTCTTGAAAGGAAAATCCCATAATAGGTATCACAATAAAATCTGGCATCTCATGTGGAGGATGTCAGACCTACAGGGGAGAGCAGGATCAGGTTATTGGAGTCACAGGCTGTCCTGCTGCACTGAAAACCACTCAGAACTCCAGTTCCTGCAAAAATGGAGGAGGCAGGGAACCAATATCTGTGTAATTTAATGCCCTTTTATTAAAAATTCTAGATTTTCAGAAAGCCTCATGGTACAGCATAAGAGCAACGCGTTTTAAGGAATACTGAGTAGACTGTGCATGGGAATGCTGCTGTTATAGCCCCTACATCACCCAGCTGCTTTGACAACAGTAATAATAAGCACTAATATAGCCTTTTGGTTACACAATATACATGAAATATATGTGTGTACGTGTATATATATAAACAAACATATACTGGAATAGAATAACAGTTTCAAAGAAAGGATTCAACATTCCTAGGAACCCCACGTCCAACTGCTATGTTAGAAAGTTTACCTTATCTTCTAGAGCATAGAAGTCAGCCTTTAAGAAAGCAAGCTAGAAAGCTACACATGATGAAATGTGTGACTGATCCTCAGTGCAGATTCAAAACCAAGAAGGGATTAAATGGGAGAAAGGAAAAGGCAAACTGAAACACAGAAACTTGTTTTATTTTGGTTTCTTAGCATCCTTCTTTCCGGACACGAGCTTCAGGTAACAGGCTTACATTTTTCACAAACTATCATCACTAAAGCCCAGGCACTGTGTGGGCAAAAATATACAAAAAATATAGGATTCCTTATTCCTGCAAGGAATTTAGATCTATTAAGTACTGGAGGGAGAAAAAAAAAGAGAGAGAGAGAGAGTGTAATAGCTATCAGCAAGGTGCAGGATGCTATAAAGGCATCCTGTATCAGGAGGGGATGTGCCAGCAGAAATACTTTGCTAAAGGTGTCTTTTAGAGGAGATTCTGAAAAATTGATAGCAGACAGCATTGATTTCATCAGTAGTGAAGAAATAAAAAAGCTATCACTCACACAGGATAAATGACTGAAAATTGAAAACTGGGTTTCACCAGTCCCTGACAAGGTATGATGCCCGAGCTGACGGGCAGGGGGATGAGCAAGGGCTCTGCAGCTTCCCCTTGGCACAGTGCAGGGAGTGGGAACTGCAATCCGCCCTCTGACCACGGATACCAGCAGCGACGCTGTCACTGACTTCGAGAAGCTGCTGGGAGCTTGGAGGGAGGAGATCTGCTGCCTCCTAGGACTCCGAGGGCCATAGCACTAACTGAAACTGTCCACAAGCCAACCAGTTGCTTGGGAGGTGAAGGCCGTACTGCTATTGACCTCTTCTTCAGAAATAGTGTGCAGTAGATAACCCTGAGCGATGCACATATGCTCCTTACAGGCCTGCAAAGCAAATTCTGGAGCTCAGGGAGCAACCTCTTTATTGTGCTCAAAGAGATGTTCAAAACATACATTTATATTGGAGGCACATGGAGTACATAAGCTTCACATGCAGCTAAGAAATAAAAGAATACAAGCAGCAGGAAACACCTAGTGGTTTGAACCCAAACCCTCTTTATCCTCTTGGCACCTAGGCCTGCTCAAGGTAAAAGTACATTCTTAATGTATTGGCATCACTGACTAAAGCTGTTCCAGACTCCTGCGGATCGGACCCTCAGCTATCAGGAATCCACACAGACAGAGAAAAAAATGTAGAGAAGGGTCATCCAAACCCCTTAGAAGCTACTGCTTTAGGTATCATCTTTTTTCAAGTAATCAGTGAGGAGCTGATCTGGCGCTTCAACAGAAAACTTCAGCAATTCTGTATCTTGCTATTTTTGGCAAATTGGCAAGGACAAGATTCTAGTGGTGAAACTGGTCTGAAGAGCAGGGCTTCTGTATCCCCACGCCTCCAGGCTGCAGCGAATCTGCGGCGGCAGAGGCAGGGCGCCTTTAGGGCTGTAATGCCAAAGAACTGGAATCTAATTGGAGTTAAATTGGCTGATTTTTAAGACTGGCCTCCACTTATTAAAGCTCTTTAAACTTCCTTGAATCCTCAGCAAATCAAAAAGACACAGTAGAAAGAAACAGTGAATAGCTAAACACAAGAAGCTCAACAATTTTCCGACTAAGGATTGTTAAAAATAGGCATTCAAAACCAAGTTAATAAATGATGCCATTTAGGAGTTTCCTTACAATTCCAACACTTGAGGCTCCTGGAATCCAGCCATTGCCAGTGGTGACAAGGCTGTTCCCATGAGGATTCCCTCCATCCTTTGAGATACCACACACACCCAAGGGACATGCTCCCATTGAAAGCTGTGGGCAGCCACCGCCCCATGGCAAATGCACAGCATATACAAGCATATAGGGAGGGACTGATTTTTGTAATGGATTTTGCTTGCCAAAAAATACCATTCATTATCTACTCAAACTGGAGCTTGAAAGCCAGGAGAAGGGAAGCTTGTTCCTTAAAAGTTGCTTAAGAACATGGCAGTCATGCTGTGGAAAAGATATTATGTATTTTTCCAGTCATTATACACACACGCTGCTGTTTTAAAATACGTGAAGCATGTTTTCTACAAATCTAAAGCTCATCAAGATCCTTAAACATGCTTCAAGGGACTCCACAAAATCATCTGCTTAAACGCATCAACTGGGTGTTGAAAGTTGGGTTGAAATATGCCGTTTATACATATGATCTGCTGAGTTTGATAAATGATTATAATTATAAATGATATAATTTTATTTTATAATAAAATGTAACCCTTTCTAAAATTTAAGAATACATTTTCAAGCTAGAAACTCCCTCATAAATTCACCTTTTAAAGTCAATCTACCTGAACAGTTCCAAACCAGGTGACAGAAGGATGTAAGAAAAGAGTTTGTTACATGCTTTTGATTAAGAGTTTTCCCTTCTGTCCCTGGAAACAGAGGACACCCTGTTCTTAGCTCACTTGATGTTTAGACCATACAAGGTTGTCATTTTTGGTCTTTTTATTTCTTGCTCAGAGAGCTGAGATCATCTACCCTCGACTCATCTCATCTACTACACGTTTCTCAAAATAAAAGCGGTTCCTCTGAGACTCGGCTCTGGGAACAACGACCGTCAGGCTGAGGCACTTCCACACCGCAATATCCGAGAGTTAGCTTCTTCCTTTCCCAGATGAAATTAAGTCTTGCTCCAGCAAATGCCAAATTGGCAATGGCCAAAAATGAAGAAATAAAGATGTTAGACTGCATTCTAAATTTCCCTTGGTTCTCCACCAAGCAACCCTCGCAGCCTTCAGCAAAATCCCATCTTTGGATGCCAAATGCTTTCTTCTATTTTATGTTACCCAGCTGTGTTTGCAGGAGAGGAGGAGGAAGCCTGCACAACACGTCTGATTCCTCAGACCATCGATCTGGTCTCCTGAAAAAGAAAACCGCCTCAAAGGCAGCATTTCAAGGCCGTTTTCCAGCTCCCAAAGCCCGCTCCATCTGCTGGGATCTGGCCAAGGCTGTGGCTACAGCAGCCCCCTGCCATCCTCAGAGGAGATGGTGGGAGCTGCAGAAGCCGTCCTGCAAGATGCTCGCTGGGGACATCCAAAGCTTCATACACCTACAGCTACCACCTTCGTGGTCCTACCTGCAGCTGTGAAAATGAATCACTGGATTTATCACGAATGGGAAGGTTGGGCACCTGCCTGTCCTCACAGCATTGAAGTACTGCTGCTCATAACATTATGTCCATCAATATCAGCTGTAGTACCTGTACCTGCTACTTCTGCAAATTTTATCACCATAAATCTTGCATTTTAAGGGGAAAGAACAGAGAAACAAAAAGGTTTTGCACTGACTGTTTGCAGGGAATGTGGAAGGGGACTCACAACGAAGGTTATGATGGGAATACATAAAGGCTTTAAGCACTGCATTTCTGACAAACCATGGTTTGTGCAGAAGAACTGTTCTAAACCCAGCATTTTAAAAGTACATCTGTTTGATTCAGCCATTTGTCTCTAACAGGATAATAACCCAGTTTCATGGGAGCACTGAGCAGTCCGTATCGCCGCTCGCTGCTGGCAGCGACTGTCATCGCTCCTCGTCAGCAGCTGGCCTGATCTGCTCCTCCTGAAACGCAGAGCGTGAATAGCAGATCTGTTTAACCAGAACTGCTCTCACCCATGGCATGACCTTAAATTTCACTGTGAATACGGACTCGAGGTTTTGGAGGGAATCAAAATGCAATCCACGGCGAACCGCCGCAGACCGACCGAGTCTCATGAATGATACAAAACGGAGACTGCTTCTTCCGTGACCATCGTGACAAGAAGGATAGCAGTAGCTCTCCCTCCCTCTCCCCCAGGGCACAGGTTAAATCTGCTGTGTGCACAAGAAAACAAAGCAGATCCAGCAATATTATTTTGGAAACCAATTTGATTTTCCTCTCCCAAAGTCAATAATCACAACAAGTTTAAGAAAGGGGGATATTTTTCTAAAGAAGTCCTAGATGCTCTGAAAACAAACACTGGTTTCCTACAAAGATGAATCCTTCTGCAAAATCTTGAAAAAAATGATCTTGGATGTGAAATTTCAAAGAGCACTATTCATTATCAAGGCTTTGCCTGTTGTCCAAGCTTCTTTAGCCTTCCTTGTGACTATAAATGACGCAGTTGAGCATGAGTATGTCACAGGAAACCCGAGAGACCGAGGCCTTCTTTGGGTTGGTACATGAAGCTCTCTGGAGCTCAGCATCTTCCAGCGTTGTGGCCCTGAAATATTTGTCTGTTATTTAAAGTTAATTATAATAATAATGATTTGTAATAATACTATCTAAAGAGACGGGACCTCCTGCTCTTTGGCTTAATGTGCCTTTCCGAGCTCCTTGCACATGGAGCCAAACGCAGGGCCCTGGCCTGCAGCAGCCAGATGGGGAGGGGAAGGAATTTTCCAGCAAAGCAGAAATTGGGCCTTCTTTAAAGATCAGCCCTTGGTGTATTTGCGCTGAGCTTTAGCATGTCACATGTTTAGCATGTCACATATCATGTTTAAACTTGACTAAAATTTTCAACTATTTATTTTACGAAGCGCACAGAATTGGAAGCTCAGCCGTAGTGAGATAGATGGATTTCTTGATGGATTTCTTGATTTCTGATCATGGATTTCTTGATTTGCGATGATTATTTTTTGCCCCAAATGGAGGGTCTCTCAGGCCACAAAATCTCTCCCAGTGTGACTGACCCTGGCAAAGTGTTTTCTGTCCCTTAGGGCTGCCACAGCTAGCGTGTGGCACTCCACATGCATATTTACTGCATAACAAAAGTCACGATTGATTCAGAAAGTTAGCCACGATGAGGAAAAATGAAGAAGAGAATGCACGGGAAAGTGCACCAAAGGGTCCATCGAAGTGCATAAAAGCTATAGGGGGGCATTTATTTGAAAGCACACACATTCTACTGAAAATTTACCACTGATAAATCCCATTAGGCAGGTGATATCATGCACATACTGGAAGAAAAATATTCCTCAGGTAACTCTAGAGTAAATGTCTTCATTGGATTTTTTTTAAGTTATAATGAAAGTCTGCTACATTTCATGTTATGGAAGAGATTTTCTATAGTCCATTTAGTATCAGAATTGGAGATACCAGACATCAAATATTCGATATTTGAAGTATCAAAATGTGAGCTACTATGTATCATTTAACACCTCATTTCCCAAACTCTCGGTCAGAGAATGAAATAGAGAAAACTTCCATGATCTTAAATTAAAAATATATATTTATATAGCAATTTCAAGAATTGGAATTTCCAGATACTATTTGTAACATTTCCAATGTTAATAAAAAATTAAATGCTAAAAAGTTTGTGATAGGGACATTCTGATTTCTAAGAATTACTCTGATTTTAGTTTAACGTGTTCACAGCATAATTTTCAGCTAAAGTTTTCCTAACTATTCAAATGGTACAGTCTGCTAAACATTTAGTATATATTTTAATCCAAAACACATGTGGAAGATGGAATGATCTTAAATTGCATGTGCTCGCCATTCTTTCTCAGGTCTGTTTCTTTAATAAAATTTTGCTGCAATTACACCGCACAGCTGTTAAAAACAAATGACATCTAAAGTCATGCCGGATACTGAAGTTATTTACTTGGAGAGATTGCACTGGGCTGGAATTTGTTTTTGTTGGCTTCGCAGTGTGGGTTCGGTGCCCGTAACGGGGGAGAGCGCTGCCTCGGTGGGCACGGGGAAGCAGAGCTATAAGGCTCAAACGAAAACTTGCAGAATTATACCGCGTATAGAGAAACAGTTTTCATATATTGGCTTACACCACAGAAGTTTGTCACTTTCCGTTGAGGCAATTGTAAAGTACTGGGGGAGGAAATCAAAGCAACTAGGCAAAACGGCTAGAGGCAGCGAGCCCGGAGAAAGCTTTGCCACTCTTTCATATTTAGCCACGTCAGCAACGCAGGTACTAAGCAAATAAGGGCATAAGGGCTTCAGACACCCTAATTCTGGATGTGCATCTAAAGCTTCTTCTTTAACCTCTCTTAAGAGCTTTGTGCAGCACCAGGTAGGAGCCCTGTGCAGGGAATGCAGCGGCTTCATCTCCCCAAGGGGATTTTCAGCTCCCCAGATGAGGGATCCCAACCCCATCTCCCTCCAGGGAGGCCCACAGAGGCAGGGGCATCTCCTCTCACTGTACGACTCGGTTTCATGCCACAATCCCGATTCATTTTCCAGGGTTGCTCCATGCCAAGGTAGGACTTTCAGTGGGGTAAAAAGCACATCACTTCTTTAAGAAAATCCCAGTACTGTCCTTATGGCTTCTCACCCTAAATACAGTGAGGAAAAACAAAGTTTATCAACATATTTTAGTCCACTCCTTTCTAAATGTTTGAGAGCTTGGCATTAAAATATTAGTAATTTTTTCCACGTAGGAAATTACCATCAAAAACAATCTGATGTTGGAAAATGCTGCCTAACAGTTGGAGAAAAGCAGATATAGGCATTTATTTTGAACCCAAGGCCTCCACTGAGCTTCATTTCCAAAAATCATATTCTCTGTGTTCCAGAGAAAAAAGCTGAAGCAAACTGACTTTTCCTCAGAATAGAAACAAGCAAGAATCCAAGAAAAAAAAGTGAATATTTTCTCCCTAAGGCAATGTTACTGCTATTGCGATCTTAGAAAGTTATTTCAAAAATACAAGCATGTGAAAATGCTCATAATCACAGAGGGGGTAAAAGGCACCACTCATCCAAACAAAAAAGTAGGAAGGTTCAAGAATGACAGAAGATGAGTAATTTCAATATTCTAATACAGGCTTACAGAAACGGCTCAAACTTCTGTTTGCCTTGTTGCCAGGTCTCAGAGCACAGAAAGGATGCCAGGGCCATTTATGGGGATATGACAGCAAATGGAAGGGAGCGGAGTACCTGCTCCAGCCGGGAGTCACCTGGAAGTCCCAGGCATCATTTAGGAAAACACCAGCAGAGCCACAGCCAGAAATTAGACTGCAGAAGTGGAATAAACTGTGGCTGCACTTTTAAGGAAGACTGACAGCCGCTAAGGCAGCTGGGGCCGAAAGCTAGGCAGATACTTTAGGACAGTTGTGAATGTGAGGACAGCTCTTTCCTAGGTGGATTAGGAAAAAAAGTAGAGGCTACAAAATGCATCTGGAGTAACACTGAAGACTTTCCCAGCTCAGTGTTGCAATATTCAGTAGGTTTTTGCAGGGAAAGCGTCACTTCTGTGTATTTAAAACTACATTCTAGTTGCCCATCTCAGTGACTGAGTGCAGATCTCTCTCCTGTAAGGAAAGAGAATTCCCCTCGGGAGCTGGGTCTCCAAACAGTCAGAGAAATTTCCAGAGGCTGCTTGGTCTGCTGCATTTGTATGGAGGTGCTGTCACCAGGGCTACCCACGAACCCCGCAGGGTAGCAAGCACCACGTGCTCATTACAGAGAGAAACGACATTTTATAATTAGTTTTTTTCCCATCTGGGAATTTGCCTTCCCCAATCTGCTTCAAAGGCAGGAACAAACCTCACAACAAAATCAGAGTTCGTGTAGCTCACAAACCCCCGCATCGCCGAGACAAGGGCTATTTGTACCAGCAAGCTTGCACGGGTCCCCCACACGCAGCAGGTCCCAAGCACGACTTGGAGCAAGAAGCCTTTGGAAAAACCCCAGCTCTTAATGTGCACAGGCTCTCTGCAAACCACTGAAAATGAGAGCAGCTGATATCGTCAGTGCAAAGGGTCTCCAACACCCATGAAAATGCAGGGGCAAGGGGCGGCTGAGCCCAAGAGCCCTGGTTGCCCTCTCCAGCTCTTCTGAGTTCAAGCAAGCAAGCCAGGACCCTCATTGCCCTACAGAAAGCTACTTCCCACTACTCTCTTCCTGTAAAAAAATAAGGAAATAGGGCAAGACAGGATTAGTCTCAGCTGTTTCTATTCTTTTCATCTCTTTCTTGGGAGCCAAGGGACATGTGGTCCATCTAGGTTATGCCCTGAGGGCACCTCCCTCGCTTGCAGACCCAGACAAATTCCCCAAAGGCACCGCAGAGCTCGAGGCTCTTCCTCGTGCTGCCAACTTGCCTCCTCCTGGATCTCTTCTGTATGCCAGCTGCCACAAATGATTCAGATGGGAAAGCAGAGTCAAGGGGATAATTTCCCTCTAAAATTAAATGCAGCCCTGAAACTTCAACAGAAATTAGAGGATTAGCTGAGCTTTCAGTTTAGGAACTGAAATAAAGCTTGACATTTATCAAGAAAGCTCTGAAGCACAGAGCAACTGCAGAGCAGTTGTCACTGTAGCAGCAAAGAAAAAAGGGAAATACAGTGCAGGCCTGAGCTCTCACATTTGACCAACGTTATAATTTATATGAGAATTTATACATTCACACCTCCGGTAGAGAAACTGAGACTTATTTTTCTGACTTGTGAGCGTCGCAATAGAAGAAAGAGAGAGTGTTACCTTGAATGTCATCGTTGAAAGTGCAGTATTTGTTACGGTACTTATTCAGCAGGCGGAATGCATTAGCATTAGCAAAATCCTCAAACTGAATGAGGCAGTTCATGCCATACCTAGGAGGACAAAAAAGGGTATGTTTATAATAAAATAACACACAGCTGTACACAAAAACCTTATTCACCTTTGCAGTCACTCTCTGAATACAAGTGTAATTGTGACTTAGACATGTGGTTACATTTCTGTATCTTTACATTCATATAAATTCACTGGAAGGCATAATGTAAGATGCTAATATGCCATACTGGGCTCTCAGTTAAGAATAAAAGACTGAGGAAAAGGCCTTCATCTCAACAGAAGTCTCCACTGAGCAATCAGTTACAAGCAATAAAAGCGCAGAATCAATGTTATCAACTGATTCAACGTTGTTCATCCACCTCACTAATGTAATATTGCAAGCTGGCCTGTCCAATTAAAGGTTGATATCTTTTGTGAATACTGTATTTTGAAAATATAAAGTGCAGTTGCGCTAGGTTTGTATCCTCTAACTGGTATCAGTATCCAAGGTATCCAAGGCAGTTCAGCAACTTGGGTAGGTAACTTGGGTAGCTGCCCCCCTGCACACCTGCAGGGTTTTTCCAGTTTAGCTCAGTGCTTATGGTTTCTTCAACAGGCATTAGGCACCTCAAATACATTTAAAATCACCTAAGTCAGGAACACAGAAGTATGGAGGGGAAAAAAAAAGGTATGGAACTTCAGATTCCTGGCACTAGGCTCTTAATTCCTCCTCTCCTAATATATCAGTATCTAACAAATAAGAAATAACTTGATGCACTAATAAGGTTACTCCCAAAAGGAGAGTTAAGTATAAGCAATTTAATGTTCCTACTAGGCATCCTCAAGCCCTGTAAAGCATTTCTTAATAACATTTCTCTGGATTTCTTGCTCAGCCTTCCTATATGGCATTTTAAAACACTTGCTTAAAAATATCACCGACATTTCTAGGCTAGGTAAAGACTGAATTCAAGCTCTGGGCACATCAGCAGCAGGGAACAGCGTAACCGGAATACTCTCAATCTCATACAGAAAAATATTGACCCCCCCAAAAGCTGAAAATTTAGTCGACACTAAAACTGCCTACTCATACTTGAATCTGGAAATACACACATGAAGAATATTCCCCATTATGAATTAAGATTACAAGAAAAGTTATTTTAAAAAGTGCTTTAAAGCGAATATAAGCAAGCTGGACAGACTAAAAATCCATATGATTGTAACGCATGAGTGTTGCTATAAAAACTTTCTACCTAAAGAGACTAATAGGGCAAGATCTCAAAAGCACATGCCCTGCTTGAGCTACAGGAGTTTATCTACTAGCATACAAGTCCAACAGATAGAGTAAAGCAGTTTCTGTTTCATCCAGAAAAGCAACATATATATATACCGGGCGATTCTCTATAAATACTCAATGATGTTAATCACAGCTTTTCTTTGAACCATACGTACTTTTGGAAGGCTGTGTCAAGCAAAGACATCAATATAAAAAAAAGGCAAAAAAATCCTGTGACTAAATTAATTTCCATGGAAATCACATAGTTACAGCTTTATTACAATTAGCCAAAACTACAGGGATTCCACTGGCAGGAATGGTAACCCGTGCCAAAAATAAATACACCGTCAGGTTTTATGGAAAAATCTGGACTTCTTCAGCAGCATAATGACAGAGAACTGTTTAAAAGAGAATTTGGCTGGTCAGTAATTCAGTACAGTAAATCACAACTGAGCTCAAACGGGAAAAGAAATTGGAGCTACTTTTCAATAATTAATTTAGATTTCTAACCTGATTTACTATCTGACTTGAATTTTGGTGATTCCACACGGATCCAGGAGCTGACAGTTGGATAATAAGTTGAAACTAATGAGATTAACACTCTGGAATCCTGGAACTTGTTAGAAGAGTTTTTGATGTCATTAAGTCAATGTCTATTACTTTATTTTGCCATATATAATGTTCCATTTTCTCATCTGCACTTGATATTTCCCCAATTTCTTATCCCATGACTTCTGTAGTCACCTATCAAAACTCCCTGGGAATTATATTAAATTAATATTCCTGAAGAACACCCTCATTCTGTACTGGACACATCATCCAAAATAATTTTCTGAGAGAGATATCGTGGACGTCTAATTTAATTAAAATGGGAGGGGGGAAAAAAAAGGAAAATCTAATTCTGTGTCTCTGAGATTTTGGTACTATAGCAGAAAATCTGTTAAGCAGTGTTCTTATTCTTTGCAAGTGTTATATATATATGATAACAAGGTAAAAATATGAGATTTCAGTTGTTCGCAAACCGCTGGTATCTCATAAGATTCATGACATTTAGGTCTATCTCCTTAAAAAAAGTCTAATCGAGTCCATTCACTGGGTACCCATGATATTCTCAGCTGCACCGTTTAGCGAAAAACACTAATTTATAGGTGAGGTAACACAGAAAACCCCCTTGTAATACAGAATTGGGTGGAGAAGTGCCACACACAGTTCTGGAAGCAGAGGCTGCATCAAAACAGCCGTGGATTGCTTCATCCTTTTACTCTGTGATAAACTTTCTCGGATCCATTCTTCCACAACTTCCACATCTTACTACCACAGTGACTTGCAACATAAACTTGCACCAAAATGCAAAACAATGCTCACAACCAACTCACGAGTACTTTATTTTCCGTATCACTTTGCAATAACATCAAAATGATGGTTTTGGTCTGTGATTTCTCCACGATAAAGGGAAAGTGTCTGAATCAGCACTCTTGCAAACAGATTTCCTCCGTTTTTATACCTCTCACTGTCTTGTCATCACAAGTTTTTGTTTCGTGAATCTACCTCATCATACATGGATATGGTCAACAACAAATTACTAGACAAAGAGGAAGCCTATCCCTTTATTGCTTGCCCATCTGAAGTTATCAAATCCTTGGGAAGGGACTTGATGTTGTCCCTTCCCAAGCACTGGAGCTCCAGTAACTATAGGGCACCACAATGTTTTAGCCTCTTTTATCTTGTCATTATGGAAAGAGAAAGCAGAAAGCAGACAACCTTCCAAGACGTGACCATTTTAACATCTTTCATCGGTGCTCTATATAGACTTGGCACACATTCCCTTCATTGAATTTCCTCTGGTGACACAAAATGGCTTAAGGTCACGAAGCAAATAACTGAGATTCACTACAAGTGGTATCAACAGTTTTTTAAATCCTGTTAAATGGTTGTGGTTGACTGCTACCTGGTACGTGTTAAAGGCAAAAAGCCTGCAGTTGAGCACCTGCAGCTCCAGGCAGGACAAGAAAGAGACTGCAGAACTTGGGGATGAGATATTCCATACAAGATATCCATGTGCTCCTCTCGCATTGACAGTACTTTCACCCTGCTACATAAGGCCTACAGTACTCCCTCTTCCACAAACGTGTGGTGCCGCAGAGGGGGACTGCATGCGGTACAGCTCCCCGCAAGCATCCGTCTTGAACTTCACTAGACGCAATCTTCAACTACTGGAGGTGCCCTATATTGTCCTCTCAAAGTTCAATCTATTAACATGGCACGGACAATCAGAGAAATCAAGTTTAACCAAACAAGCAGCTTACAAACAATTAGATTACACTGCAATTCAGTCAGTAGCCAAACTGCCAGAGCGCACCACTGCGCTGCACCTCCGTCACAAATGTTCATTCCTTTCCTCCTAGCAAGACCCAACTACTAGTGATTCAAAATGCTGCGTAGAATAATCTCATTTTCATTCTTAAAAATCAATTGTCAGTAACTTCTCTGCTTGCTCTCTGGATATCGGCAGGTGTGAATCAGGACTTCAGATCCTTCTTTTTTACTTCTACCTTAAAATCTGCAGCTGATTCCACAGACAATATGAGAATAACCTTGACAAGGGCACCGGAATCAAGGACTCAACAGGTAGGGACTATCATAGCTTAACTCTACACACACTATCTGCCAAGGCTCCATTCTTGACTCGGTTCTAGTTTGGCATGTCACACTGGTTCTTAGGGAAAGGCCGTTTACTACTCCAATATCAACAGGAGCAATCAAGTCTTCACCGGTCTTCTCTATACTGCTCATGTTCCTGTCTTCAGGGTATCAGCAACCACCCAAATTCATACTTGAATGCTTGAGATCAAATCTGCCTCATTTGGTTTCCTATGTGTTGGACTAGGCTCAAGTTTCACAATCTAGCAAAAGCAGAGTCCTAGGAGCAAGCAGACCTTTTTATATAGTAACAGTGCTGCAAACAGGAGTCACATTTAATGTATTACACCTTGTCACTGGTCCAAAACAGAGACAACATTTCCACAGCTATCACATACATCTGACTTGGGAATAGATAGGGGATAACTGTGGAAGTGAAGAAACACTTAGTTAACATATATGTTCAAAATAAAAAGGGGTACAAACAAAATGAAGGGAGAACCTCCCTAGTGGCCATCAAGTGTCTTAACCAGATCATCTACTGAAATAAAGGTTCTAGCCTTAAATTACCAAAACTAAGAAAATAAATGAAAAAATAAATGAAAACCAGGAACGTATTCTCTCTAGTGGCAACCATAACAAATGCCCTAGTGAATTTGTAACAATTTTCTTGCTCTGGAACATACTTTCCTTAGAGCAATATCTTGGCTTCACTGTCATGGAAAGATGGCTGGGTTCTAGCAGGCATGAGTTTTGCAGTTGTGAATTCCTCCCTTCTGCTTGCTTTGCATCTGTCACTATGGTAGCTGATGAAACATAAATAGTCCCTCAAAAGGGATAATTCAGATCACCACTTCCCCTGGTAAATCCTGTTTTGTCACCCACACCTTTTTGTGTACTTGGATCTTAGCCTCCTGCTCAAAGTCACACACAGTCTGAATCCAAACCAAACTGGGGAGAAATACAAAGCCCATCGTGGACAAAAAAAACATAGACTACAGCAATAGGAAACATGCAACTGTGTATTTGTCATCAAGTAAGAAAGGCAAACATTGGACGATGAATTAAAAAGAACTAACTCACCAGAATAATGTGTGGCTGACAGAAAAAAAATGTTTCCAATACTACTCCTGATTCATTACATACTTTGTGTAACAGCCTTAGCTGTATTCATTTAGTCTGCCCAATTTATAAATACATTTATTTTCGTCTGTGACAACAACATTAATCTTTGCAATAATTCTATAGATAGTATCTTTATGTAACACTGCAGAAGAGTGTCCACAGCCCCACAACCTAGTATTTTGGCAACTGTATGCTCTTAAGAAGCTCAAGCAGGGAATACCCTAAAGAATCCGATGAGAGCTATAAAAGTTTGGGCATCATCTTGAATTCAAACCATATGATCAGTAAAATCCATGCTTACTTTTACAGCTCAGGAATTTTTCTGGAAATATATTTGGATCATTTGTTGTTACTGCCAGCCATTCCAAGGTTTTGGAAACCTTCCTAAAGGAACAAGTGGTTATTTTTTAGGCAGTAGAGCTTCCAAAATCTTATTTGACTATTTTCTTTTCTTCATGTGGGCTTGGAGCTGAAAAAGCTTTAGAAACATCAGAAGTGGTTGCTGACACTCATTCCTAAGAAGGAGCAAAACCAAAACGATAGCAGCACTGGAATTCTCTTCCTCTGCTCGTGCGTCAGTCAGCTGCAGTGCCAGCCAGAGCCATTTATAGTGTCCCAGGACGATGTGGAAATCAGCTCTTTCCTCCCTGCACCGTACACTTTGGGCTTACTAGTTTCCATATATCCTGCTGCTCTAAATGGGTTTAAAGCGTAATGGTCTCTACTATGATCTCCTCTCTGTGCCAAGGCTTTCAAGGAAAGATGCCTTCCCACCTCCCCTCCTGGCAGTTATTACGAGCTGCATGGAGACCTTCTGCTCCTGCGCTCCCTCCAACTGCCTTTAACTTTGTTTCATATGGAAATTAAACTTCCGCAGTCACATCAGGCATCCATCCTAGCACCTCTTCTCCCAGTGCAATTGTAGTTTCTTGGTTGATATCAACCAAATTTGACAGCGGGGAATAGAGATTTCCGTGACACTCACTACCTATAGGTGTCCAAGTCAAGAAACACTCAGCAGAGCACTGCATACACTCTCTACCAGATGTTACTACTCACAGTGTCTGCGCTACAGCCTGATGTGCCACAGCTGCACGGTACCAAAATCTGTTCAAGGTGTAGTCAGCTCTAGGCAGTGCTATGACAAAAACCCCTTCTCAAAAGAGGTATAATTATATTAAAGCTCATTTTCTCTTTCTGTCCTGGATGAGAACAGAAAAATGGAGACATCACATTCTTCATGGGAAGAGATTTTCAAAATAACTTAATAGAAACTGTCAGCTCTCAGCTTGCCACATGAAAGGCTCTATTTAAATTTCAATTCCATCCTGCAGGCAACCATTGTTTTAGTTTTCTCTACAAAATGCCTTTTCCCTGTCAGAAATATTTTTCATAGCAATTTTCTGTTTCCAAACCAGTCCCTGTCCTGATGGTCTCAAAATATCTCCAAACCAAAAACAAGGATACGGAAGACAAGACAGCAGCATTTAGCACCTGCCCTAGTACTTACAGTAGCAGACTCCTTCATTTACATCCTCCTTAAAAAACACAAAATTCTACAAAAGGCTTTCTTAGAATTACCAGTTAGACAAAGACGTATTAATGACCCAATAATAGCACTGCAATTCTGAAGTGTGCAGCTCTAAAGTGCATCCTGATTCCTAAACCCTGCAGTTCTGAACTATAAGAGTACCCAGTGATGCCCAAGCTGTTGTTCTGCAGCACAAGAGCTGCAGCAGCGCCGGCCTCATGCCCTGCTTTGTGCTGGTGCTCCGACACGTCTCTGCTCACGCCTCCCTCCCCAGAACAGGTTTGGTTCTTCATTGCCATGGCCTTGCTACCCTGGAGGTAGTGCGGAGAAAGGCTGGAGATGGTGTAGAATATATTTATACATATTATATTTATTTTTTCCTCCAGACACAGTGTTATACTTGTGAACTTTGCAGGTCTTGGAAAGAGTAGTGGAGAAACACCATGGTGCTGAATAAGGAAGTTTTTCTGTTTGGTGGTCCTAGAAGCTGCCATAAGCAGACAAGAAAAAACAGATCCTCTGCCTACCTACAGTCAGGCACCATTTAAAAATTTACTTAAATGTTTTCTCTTAGGGAAAAAAAAAAGGAGATTTAAGGTTGCTTTCACAGGACTAAATACCACTTGCTCTTTAAACTGAAGATACAGAATTGCATCCTACTGAAAACTTAAGTTGGAAGTACTTCCAAAGATTAACTACAACAATATTTCCAAAAGAATTGCTCTCCCTCTCTCCTGAGTTTCCCATACTAGAATTAGTACTCTTGCAGCAGGGATCAAGAGAGATCCTGTTCAGCCAGCAGGAGATCGAAGGCAAAGGTACATTACAATGTTCAGAGCGTATCACAGTAAAAATAAATAGACATTTTTGGTTGATACTTTGTCTAAATGTTCGTGCATTTTAAGTGCTATTGAAGGATAATATTGTCGCTCACTAGAGAACTCGATTAGAGGAGGTTCCTCTACTTATCCTGCTGACATGACCTGAAGCCAGGATACAGCCCAAAGAAATTTGAAAGGAGGGGACACAGTCAAGCAGGCAGCGGACTCACCTAACAGCTACGGAGGCTGAAGCAAGCAAAATCCTGAGGCAAAAGGATCGTGCAGCAGCAGCTGTTGGCTCTTAAAGGTATAAAAGAACTGTCTAAAAACAGGCTGACCACAGGGAAGGCCATGAGAGCCTTTGGCCTCTGGACTGCATGGAAGCACCCCTGGCCAGACCCCTCCTTGGACATGCACCTCCCGAGGCTTGTGAACATGTGAGTGTGAGACTAGGACCAAGTAAAGTCAACTTGTTTAGAGATGGTCACACATAAAACCACCTTCCTTTTCCATAAGCCTCGCCCTGCTTGTCATCAGATTCATGTCCTATGTGTGGATGTCATCAAATTGCCATCTCTCCCCTGCCAGAACAATTCAAGTCCCCCAGGCAGGGAGGTACCTGCATCACCCAGTGCAGTGATGCAGAGTAACGCCTGCTACACACGGAAATGCTGCCTGTGAAAGTGCATTACAGTCAGACACGAGCCAAAATGCTTACCTGCAGTTCTTGACATGACACAATCATTAGCACGAGTAGACTACTTCGTAGGTACAAAAAAACATATCAGACATAAACAGCCACAAGTGCAGAGGCATGCTTGGCTACTGCTTAAGTGAAATTTAAGGAGAGTGAAAAAAACCACTATACTGTAAATTTGGTTTTCGTCTTTAAAAAGACAGTTCCGTATGGATGTGCAATAACAGCACATCAAATTGTTGGTATGTTTTTTCAGGAATGTGTATGGGCTCCCTAGATACCTGCATTGACCCCACCTAAGCCAAAAGCAAAACTCTGGGAGCCTGAAAATGTTATTCAACTTTTCTTTTTTCTTCCCTTTTTTTTTTTTCTCAGAGTTACCACTTCAGCTGCTTTAACAGTGACTGCAACCAAACAACAATCTCAAATTACCCTCAGTTTTATATTTATATTAGGAGAGAGGAGGGCAGATTTGAGACAGATAATCTGAGGGTTTTTTTTTTTTCAGCCTCTCTATTTTGTGCAGAGACTTGGCACTGTGACACTTTTGAGGGAGAGGGAGAAGGGTACTGAGCAGATGGATGGGTCAAGCATTTGAGTAGACTAAATCACAAAAACAGTGAGCCCAGACAAAACCTTGTCTCATCTGGAAATACCTAGGAGCTTCATTCCTCGTGAATTTCAGCTGCAGCTCAAGGCGTGTGTCATGCTCTGCGTCCTCCAAATACGGAGTGGTCCTCAGTAAGCACGTCAGCTTTTGAAATGTAGCAACTAGATTAATTAAGGGGCTTCAGAGTAAACCAAAAAGAAATTGCTACCAAAAAAAAAAAAATTACAAAATCCTTTACAGTGTAGCATCCGATCCAGCTTTAATTATTTGAATCTGGCTTCATGGAGGTATTGGTCACTTTAAGAGGGGAATCTTTACACGCTTGTTAAAAATTCAGTGATTAATGATTAATTCAGTGACTATCTCAGATTTTCAGGAATTTTACTTTGCCCCCGTAAAACATGAGACAAACTCAGTTCTGAGATTTCCCCCGTGCAGGCGATGCCAACAAACAAGTACAGCAGCACTTGAACAGTGGGCAGCAGTTAAACAGGAACATCACACACAAGTCCCCCATACATCTTCCAGGATGAAAGATGCACTAAAAACATCATTATTAATAATCACTGTGTTAATGGAACCATATATTCCAAGAAGCCTCACAGGATTCCCAAATCTGCACACAAAGTTTTTCTCTGGGTCAGCTCTCGGATTTCTGTTTTAAAATGTGAGTTGCACTTGGAAAATAGAGAGGTTCCCATTTAGTTGCACAAATCATATTTGAATTCTCTGCATGTATTTTAAGGTGGTGTTTTGAAATACAGCCCATAGTACTACCTTTGCTTATACAAGTTGTATCGTATTTTCTAGAGAATATATTTTAATGTATTTATTGCCCAGAGAGTAGTCTATCTTCCAAAAAAAAATGGGAGAATTCTTTGAGGAAAAAAAAAAAAGAAAGCACTGGGGCAACAAAAATGAACAAGGATCTTTGCCTCATAATTTCAGATCAACATTTTTACAATAATTTTTATTTTTTGCTTATATAACTGGGTCTAATAACATTTAAAAATATTTTTTCAATAAAGATTGATTTATTAAGGTACTTTTTAACATATGAGAATTCCAACTTGGGTCCAAAGGATTATTCCCCTGCTTTAAGTTATTTATGTGCTTTGATACTTTACTGAATTAAGCCTGAGCGATTTATAGCAACTGCAGTGCCTTTTTGAAAAAATACTCCATCTTTTGCCAGGTCCTGAGGATTTCTATGTAGCTTGAGCAGTTTTAAACAACTTATCTGCACTTATTTATATTTTTGATTATATTTGTATGAGTGTATAGATATTTGCTCCAGTAGAAAGGATGCAGTTGCATAGCACAATCAGTGTGAAGCCTGGAGCAGCCCAACATCGGCTCTTTCCAGCCGTGACTTGAGGTAAATGAACAGATGGAAATCTTGCTTCCACTACTGAGAGCTCTCACCTTGACTGCCAAAGTGCCAAATGCAAAGACTCTTTGGAAATGTCAAAGAGAAGTTTGCAATAGGAATTCTTAAAGTACTACAAACAGATCAAATATACTGGCATTTACGTACTATTTGATCACTTCTGCAGCACTCCACCCCTTCCCCAAACACTTCATGGTATTTCTAAGGCATCAAAATATCCTATTGAGAGCCCACACAAATTATACTCAAGAAAAGATGCATAGTGGAAGTTAGACCACCAAAATGGTGAGTGCAGAATTTACTGTTTGACTTAAGGAACTAAGAATATTACCCCTGAATACTCCAGAACCACAAGCTAGCTGGGGCAGGAAGGGACCTCTGCAGATGCCACCTGCCTCAAGCAGGCGCAGCACAACAGGCTGCCCAGGACCAGGTCCAGTTGAGTTCTGAGGATCTCCAAGAATGAGACTCCAGACCTTTCTGACCAGCCTGTTCCACAGCTTGCTCACCCTCACAGTAAAAGAGCATCTTCTTGTGTCTACAGAGAAGTGCCTGTGCCTCAGTTTGTGCTCCTTGCCTCTTGTCCTGGCACTGGGCACCCCGGCAGAAGAGCCTGGCCCATTCCCTTCACAACCTCCTTTCAGATATCTGCAAACCTTGATCAGATCCCCCTGAGCCCTCTCTTTTCCAGGCTAACCAGTCTCATCAACATCTCCTCAAGTGACAGAAGTTCAAGTCCTTCAGCCATCTCTGTGGCCCTTTGCTGACTTACTCCAGCAGGTCCATGTCTCCCACGTGCTGGGGAGCCTGCACTCCACATGGGCTCCCAGGGCATGGAAGACAAGGCCTGACCACCTTGATAGCAATGTGTGGGCATTTGAGCTAATGCAAAGTCCTATTTCATTTCCAATTAGGTAACGCAAATAATTGCGATGTGTCAAATGATTTATATATAAATAATAAGACTCAGCTAAAATGAAGTTTCATTAGAAGCTGGCTTTTTTCAGTGCTAAAGGAACTCACATTTATATTAATATCTTTAGAAGTCCGTCTAGGTGAGCCATACTATAGCTAGGAAGAAAGATCTTTATTATACATCCCTTTAGGCCAAATTTCATGACGGTCTTTATCTAACATTACTAAAAAAAAAAAAGGAAAAATAATGTTTTTCTTCTGAATACATGCAAAACTCTTTTGTCTTTTAGAAAAAAACAGAACAATTACATTCCTAAAGCATCCTTCAGCTTTCTCCCTTTTTGGATAACGCCAGCTTCCATGGCTTTCCATGTATGATGCTAATAGTGAGCTGTTGAGTGCTTTTAAATTTCAGAGGCAACTGAACTTGAAGGTACCTGACACATAATTGGATTGGATCTTAGGAACATACTTATTTTTTCCACAGTGGTTCTGCAGTAAACTTAGCATGCTATGCTGCACTTCCACTGTAATCTCAGTTACGCAGGAAACATCTAACTAGAAACTCCTGTATTACACAATGGAGCTACTATTCCACCATGTTGAAAAAAACCACCTTTATTACATTTACTCCAAGATCAACTTCAATGGAGAATTGCTAAAATTTCACAAATTCCTGGCACTTCGGAAAGCATATTTATTTCAGGAGCCATTTGGGACTATACACGCTCATGGCACCTAATGGTATGGGAAACTGGTTTGGTCTTCAAAGCTCTCCCCATATTTCCCTTAGACTGGGGGAAAGTACATTACAACTGAGTGTTTTTGTAGCTTTTACAATTATTGTCTTTATTTACAAGTTTCTATACTTAAAAATATGAGAACTTCCAGTCTACTTAATCACACTAGAGATTTTTTTCCCACAGTCTCACAGTTTTATAGTTTATAATCATTTACCTATGTGAAAACAATTCCACACTCCTAATTAGATAGCATGGGATACTTTTTAAGTCAATCCTTATTTTCCTCAAGCATTTCCTGGAGGAAAAAAGGTATTACTTAAATTGATACCAAGCATCCAGGAGAGAGACTTTTGAGCACCCCAGTAACCAGGTAATTCTGTAATATGCCACACCAGCCATTGGTAGCCAAACATTATATAGAAACTATAATTTATGCTAGAAATGGTTTCAGCATGCAGACATTTGAAACCTGGGGAAACACAAAGAGCTCAAAAGTAATTTGGAATCCACTCAACCAGAACCACTATGGAGGACTCGTGGAAAGAGGCTCAGGCATATAAATAGGTAGGGCATGAGATGAGATCTAAAGGGACATTTGAGTAGGAGAAAGTAGACAAGAATTGAAAGTGCCACATGTTAAGCACACTGGGGAGAATCCCATCTTGTGCCTGAGAGGTAGAGCACAGTCTTCAGAATTGTAGAACCAATGTCCTGGCAATCCAGAATAACATAAACTGGGAGAAAACACCAGTAGCGTCTTCAGGTACAAATTATGTATACCTTTATTCTCCATTATATACCTTTATATACATTATGTATATATGTATACATATACATTATGTATATATTTTGTATATATTGTATGTTATATGTATAACATACATATTATATTATGTATACCTTTATACTCCAGACTTTTATATTTTGGACAGAAATATGACTGGTCTCTTGTGACACAGTTCTCTTTCCAAAGCAATCTCCAGGACCTCAGCTCGGCCGTCATTCTTAGAGGAGATGTTGAAGATCCAAATCTTATGAAACTGGCAAAATTTCTGTGTCTAGGGTTAGTCAGCTTCCCCAGCACACCGGCCACACGC
>NW_010585869.1:0-22179 GCF_000705375.1 Tinamus guttatus | reverse complement strand
TCTTTTCATAATCATGTTGTGATGATGCAATTTCTGTCACCATCCTGTTCAGAAATATTTTCCATATAAGTAAATAACTTTGATATTTACAATTGCCTGAAGTCAATCTCACTGTCTTAAGGGATAGAATTACTCTGGAAAATAGTAGATCAATGTCCACAACTCTTCTGTAGTCTTGTGTCAGATCTAGGTCCAAAGGACATCAAAATCTTCAATTTCCATTTTGACTCTTTTCCAAGAATACCACCTACATGGGCTCTAGGATGTTTTTCTGCAATATATCTTAAGCATCTGATTATTTTTCCATCCTGGTCTATTATCTGCATTCTCAAGATCACTCGGGCAATTAAACTATATGACAAAATCTCTGCTCTTCATTCAAAAAAATCTAAATATCAGAGCAAGAGAGGTATGTGGGCAACTAGATGAAAGGAGATAATGAGGAAGGAGGAAAAAAAAGTGGGTTTTATAACTCCAGTGAGCCCTACTGGAATTCATGCTTTGCCACAATGCTATTAAGTATTGTATCAATAACTGGGGAAAAAAATAAAATCATTACTAATAAAGTTTACATACGACACAAAAACTTGCCTTGTTATGGATTATGAAATCGGTTTTTCTTGTAATCTGGACAAAGGTCGACGGATAGTCATTACAATTTGGCCAATGTAAATTCATAAAGCAGGGATCGAAAATAAAGAATTTGCTCTAGAAAGAGTTCATATTTCAAAGAAAGTTACAGGTGATAGTATGACACTGTTCAGCAAATATCATGGCCAAAGTATCTAATATATATAGATTGTGCAGGCAGGGAAGTATCAAACGGGGTTAGAGCAATCTTACCTTTATATTCTGTATATTACAAATAGTGCTATAGTACTCTGACCATGCCTGACGTCTGCAGTTCCAGAACACTGTTCAAACATGAGAGTGGGCCATATAAGAAAAAAAAAAGTGTAAAAGTTACTATAGGACTGGAAAACAAATCTCATACTGAAGGACTTGCAGAGCCCCACAGATGAGCTGATCCTCCTGCAAGGGCAGCCGTGTGAAGAACAAGAGGTTCAGCTCCAACTAAGTGCCCTGCTGTATACAGACGGCCAGAGTTTTCCTCCTTGGTTTTATAAACTTGTGGTACACTGAAGAAGGCTAAAAGAATGATCGAATAATATACCATAAATCCCACATTTGTTTCTAAGAATGCAATTATATGCTTTAAGGAACAGTTGAAAGGACTTGCAAAAGGTAAGCTTGAAAATAAAAAGTGAAAACAAAAATTGTGTTGCAGAAGTAAAAAGGGGACAACATTCCACACTGAAGATCAAAGAAAAAATCACTTTAAAAGTGAAAAAATATGACATGGTAAGAAATTGAAGCAAAGATTAGCTGGATACAAAAGTGAAGTTGTGCAGAACCATGACAGAATGAACAACTGTTTTGATGTAGAAAAGCAGTGCAGAGTCAAAGGAGAGATTTATAAAAAGAGGAAGTGTTAACAAAGTGCAGGAAAGGAAGACGAGTCTGGCAGCAGCATCTGGGCAGACTGGAAGGAAACCAGGTGTGTGTGAAGAAGGCCAGAAATTACTGCAATCCAAGAGGGAGATTGTTCAAGTGTGAATAAATATATATATCCTATACTATATATATATATACTTATATATATATATATTTTAAAATCTTTTCTGATGAAAGACAAGCATGGAGAAGAACTACCCTCAGGGAAAGGTAGCAGAGGTCCAGCCTAGGGATGAAGGGCATGGCTAGGTGTTACAGTAAGTGTACTTACTGGTTTAAGTCACGCAGAAGACACCCCAAAGCAGAAAAAAAAAGCTCTATAAAGATATATATAGATGGATTCAGTCCAACTCTTCAGTCTCTGGGAGTGGAGACATTTCCATCAGTACATCCTTCCTTATTTTTGTCTTTCTCTGAGCAGTTGTACAAGACAGTGAGAAGCTAGATTATAGTGTTCTTTTGTCATAAGAGGATCAGAAATCCTTTAAAAATAAGTGCATTGAATATTCTTGGGTCACGCCAGAAGAACACTACTCTGTATTAACAGAAACTTTTAAAATCTGCTTTTCTAATCTGCAATCCAAGCAACAAATACCTATTTAATCTGCAACAGTTAACCCTGCATGCTAAAATAAATCAGTATCTTTTAGAAGACGACACTGACAAACTAAAGCTCAGAAAGGTTTCACAGGCCCTACATAGTTTCCTTTAGGAAAGAATCTCCTGCGCTCACGACCACTGGCTGGAGCGCTTCCCTCTCAACTCTAAAGCATTTTGCAGTCCTCTAGCACACGCAGTCCCACACAAACATCACCAAAGCAGGGTGCAACTGCTTGGTTGTTCTCTGATTTCACAGGTTACCCAAGACCCTCTGCTTATTCTGGACCATGAAATTGAGTTCACAGGAAAAAAAAATTAAAAAAAAAAAAAGGTCCAATGACCAAGAAAAGGAGTTCACAGGCATGTAACGAATTTTCAAACAATTTGAACTTTCTACGGATGACATTCAGTATTACACATTTAAAGGAAAGAAAATGATCCAAAGCTGACAGCTTAAGTAATTAAATCTTCTGCAAATACTAGTGAGAATTTAAGGGAAACTCATGTTTTATTGCCACCAACTAAACTCATTTTTCTGTAACATTATTACAATGGTTTATATGCATTGCATATTATACAGTGGTTTATATGCATCGCAATATTAAAAACTTATATTAAATATTAAAAAAAAACAAAGAGTAAACCCTCAAAGACTAAGAAAATCATTTTCACAGCCTTCTGATACTACAAAAGTTGCAACTACTATCAATATTTATATCAAGTCAAGATTGTATATATTAATTTCAAAATTGTCTCTGATTGGATTTATACTTGGGAAAACCTGAAGGAATCTTTAGAAATTTTGCCATAAAAGTAGAATACTCAAGTTCAATAAAATGGTATATTTATAACAGTAATGTTTTTTCCAGAAGTCATCATAAAAAAATAATAGCCTCTCTTGCTTCCATTGCAGAAACAGGAGCTTTCTGAAATCCCCAGAGAGAAAGTGCAAGAATAAACATTGTATTTTATATTGAAAATTGGCAACACTTTTAGCTGACCTACACTGGACATATTATTGCAGTCTGAGTTAGTGGCTATAGTAGTGTTTTATCATCACAAATTCAACATTTTTAGAAACTGCGTTTGTTTCTCAATTTTTTTCAGTCCATACTGTCTCATTGGTTAGTTTATACTCAAAAAAACCCAAACTTCTCAGTTATTTCAATAATTTTAAGACCTCTGTCCATGGTTTATTGATCAGTATTCATTTTTTTGGCTTCTAGGAGCTTAAAAATGACTTTTAAAATGACTATTTAAAATGACTTCTCATTAGCAAAAGATCTGTTGTCCTGGTAAATATTAGTATGCACCCATGCATAGTTATAACCAATTGGTCAACACGCAGTCATACGTGGAGTACTCTGGCCTTATATGTAGGATACTTGCTGAGATGAGACTTAGAGGATCTTTCCCCATAAAAACAGTTTACGTATGCCAGTTACAACCTACCCTTTTTAACACTCACAGAACTATAGAAGTGGATTCTCCAGTCTGCTAAGGACATCTTGTAACCAAAAAAAGCAAAACCTTATATTACAGATTAAATTAAATGATTTTGTTTGTATAAATTAACAGTTCCTGCCACCTCAAGCCAACCAGCAACTTAACTTTGGGGGTAATGAAAAAGCATTTAACAGCTTTTTGCAGAAAGTGCATACGGATGCGGGAAAATATGGCATAACAAGGCACTTCTGAGTCTTCCACACGGACACACGGTGGCTTGGTCAAGCACCAGCAACGCGCGGCTCTGACTTGTTCAGCGACTGAATAAGGCTGTAAACCAGGAACTCAGTCTCCCTCCAGCCTCTCCTCTCAGCCACAGCAGAATTTAAGTAAGCCTTGTTAATGCAGAGACGTTTCTGCACAATAAACCAGGATATGATTTACAGCCTATAACTGCACTGTGCTAACTAGGCATGCACAAGCTTATTGTGCACTAAGACTGCCTAAAATAGCTTGAAAATGTAGTAAAATAGCTTGAAAATGTAGTAAAATACCAAAGTAAACACATGAACTAATGCAACATGCACAACAGATGAGCAATCCTTAAATTCACATGTATTACTCCTACACCATGTAATCATGCCCAGAATAAAGAATAACGAAGTTAAAGTATTTTTCCTTCTTTAGTGAAACCCAGTAACTGCTTTCCTGAAATTAGAAAAGTTCAGCCTGAGTTTCCTTAGCCTGACAACTATTATACAGGATAAAGTGGGACATCTGAATTGTCTATATATTTCTTATTAACTGTATGAATTCTGATAATGCGCTCATAGTATTAGCTTACACAGCCTGAAGAAGTAACCAATGGCTGATTCTGTTTAGTTCATACCATAAATTTGATCTATTTCTTCTAGTTACCTTTCTAAAAGCTGCTTTCCCGTCACTCACTTAAAATACATGACCTTTTTAAAGGCTATTAAACCATTGCGTGTTGGTAATAGCAAGCACGGGCCACCCCGTGTTAACAGTGCACGACCCAAACGTCTGTTACTGCCAGTATCAGAGTGAGCTGTTCCCACTCCCGCAGCTGCAGTGGTAACATGTCATAACTTTCCCAATGTGCATTTTTGCAGAAAAACAGTATATATTTTGCAGAGGAAGTAGATGGAAAAGGCTTCAACCTTCGTCCTTCCAGTCAGGCACAGAAACAAATACAATGAAACACTTCAACGTTCTGGGAAGACGTATTTATATGGGAAGAAGTCCAAGAGGGAGTATGGTGGAAGCTGAGAAGGCTTCCAACTTGCACAGTATCAGCCAGATGTCTGAACACTCACTTTAAACATTCACAGTGGCATCTAAGGTGGCCCCATCACTCTGTGGTTGCAGTTCAAGCAACGTGCACTATCTGTAACAAGTATCATCAGAATTATGGTTCTAGCACTGTTCCTCATGTGAAGCCTGTCACGCAGCACCAGTGAAGCTTTGTTTGGACTCCCTTGATGAAAATCACTTATTGATATTTTTGCTTACAAGACAGACCTTGGAGTTTGACATCTATGTCTCTCCTTGTTCCCTGTATCTCCCTCCAAATTCCATTCCTCTGTAAATATAGAGAGATTTAAAACTTGGTTTTACTAATAATATTGACATCTATGTCTCTCCTTGTTCCCTATATCTCCCTCCAAATTTCATTCCTCTGTAAATATAAAGAGAGAGAGATCTAAAACTTGGTTTTATTAATAATTTTATTTGCTGATAGGTTTTATTAGCTAGAAATATAGGAAAGGGTGAGAGACACATCACAAGATAGGTGCATACAAGCAATATCAGCTATGCATTAAAATAAGGAAATAAATAGCAAATCTCTCTGCCTCCTGTCAGTAAACACAATGAAGTCTACAAACTATTCCAGAATCATGTATCACACTCAATCAAGTGTTCAAGTAATGAAGAAGATAAATGAAGAGACTACTGCTTCTATTTCAAGAAGCTAGAGAAGAAGAGGTTGACTAGGGAATATATGAGAACAATACAGCAGAGAATAGAATAAATATTACACCTTAAAATCAAATATTTGAGTTCCGCTATTGCAATATTTCATTTAACAGACTAAAAGAGAAACTCATAAAGCAGTAAATTGTTGGGAATGTCAGGCTGTCCATCTTCCTTGGTATTACAGAGTATCACATATTTCAATAATTCATTTTCATAAACTGTAGTGGTTCAAGAAAGCTGTGATTTATGTGATTTATATTAATGAAAAGGATAAACCGCAAAATGCACTTTTCAGAAGCTTTAGGAAAGCTGCCATCTGATCCGAGAGCATCAGTGAAAGCGCCACCAACAAACACTGAGCTTGCTTTCAGAAAGGGATTACATTGCTATTTAATATCTTACTTCAGAACTCCGAAGGAAACTCCTAGAGAATATAGGAAATTTTCCTCTTACCCAGAAGCTCAAGCCATTTTTTTTACCTTGTCTCCAAGCTCTGACAGGCAATGACAAACCAAACTTTAGCCAGAAATTAAGAACAGGCGGTGCACAGAGATTAGTACCTAAACTACCCATGATTTGATAATGCTGGCACTCTACTTCTCTCCCCTATATGATTTAAAAAGCTAAATCACCTGGAATAAGCCATGAACTACTGATTTTTTTTTTTCTTGAATTTATTCAGTTTCTCATCCAAATGCCCAAAAGGCATTGACACTGGGATGGAGTTTTGGTCAGGAAACACATATCCATTAAACTGCTTGCCTCCCCCCACTTCCCTAAAGAAGGCCAGGAAAGACGTACAATAACTGTAGCTGTCTGCAAAGTCTCTTCCCCAGAGACTGGATTAATGAGTTCTTGGAAATGCTTAAAGTCTGCTATGTAAGAAAAGCATCTAGCAGTGATCTGGTAAAACAGTTGTAATGCCATGAGATTCCACTCGATATCTCCAATACTATTATTTTTAACTGAAAAACTAGGATTACAGCCAATTTTATACTTCTGGAATTATTATTCATATATACATATGCATATATCTCAAAATTTCTACATTTCCAGGCATACAACCTAGATGGCTAGTGCTTTAAATTCTGACAACATTCAGCTCATAATCAAGTCCCCACCCATCTCTAAATGTTTAAAATATGGATGTGTGGAAAATTTCAGTTTCTCTCCCTTTGCTTAAGCTATTAAAAAAGGCATTGTTATAAAGATTTTACAAATTCATAAATTTAGAAAGTTTCAGAACAAGGAGTAAAGTAAGAAGAAGCTGTCTTCAGAGAGCCCTTCACAAGGACTCCATTTGTTGACTTCCAGATGTTTCTTATTTTTCCCTAATCAACACACACTAGAAGCATCAGGCAACCTAACATGTCCTAATCCACCGTGCCCAGAGCTGGGCTCTTAAACACACACCTTAGTACCTAAACATTTCAAAAGTTGGGCTTAAGTGCCTAGTAAAATTTCGGGAGGACTTTTGAAGTCATGCCCACTCATGCCATGACCAGAGCTGCAAAGGCAGCTCCTCCCCGCGAGGAAGAGTGACACCATGGTTTTACTTCAGACCTCAATAGCTCTCATCTTTTACCTCTAGTTCAAGAAAATCTTTAGTACTTTTATTTATTTATTTGCTTATTTATTTATTACTTTAAAGACCTTCTCAATTGTCCAAAGGGCTTCCTAGCTGCTGGAATCTCATGCTTTTCCTGAGATTCCTGCCATGTTTGCTTGAAATAAACTTGAATCACACCAGTGCGTCAGGTGTTGCTGCAAAGAGCCACCCATTCCTTACACTGAGAGAGGAGCAACTTGCACTCCAGCACCGTCTGGTTCACACCTGTGTCTGACAAAACTACACACAATACACCACAACCTTTCCATCTGGACCATCTGGAGCACTAGAAAAAAATTCACATTTACACTGAAAACAACTCATCACAGTACTGCATCACACAAACCTAAAAATGTGTATTTCGACAAAGGCAAAGCTCAGAGCTTATGTAATTTATTTCTATTTGGGTCAAGGAACAATTTGGAAAATGGGAAGAAAAAAAAAAAAGGAGGGCAGAAATAAGCCTTTACAAAACTTAATGTTTAGCTGGATCCCTTTAAACACATTACTTCTGAATGCCAATACTGACCAAAGTAAATCCAACTGGGAGGGATCTAGCAACTTTCGAAAAAGGAGGCTGCATCACAGGCATTCAGACCAGATGATTGTTAGACAAAACAGGTGAGAGTTATCACTGGAGAGTGACAGGATAGATAAATATAGGAAAACAAAAGGGAAAAAAAGCACGTGGAACAAACCTGACTTTTCCAAACACATTCACATCTGTTTGCAGGATACTTCACTGATAATGACCAGATGCTTTTGACCATTACTTTATGTTGGTGTATCCATGTTCAAGTATTATTATAAAGCTACAAAAATGCTTCCAAGATTTTCACTTTTTATTTTTGTTTAGCAGTAGAATATTTGGCTAAAATTACTTTCAAGCTAAGTATGACAGATCTGGAATTGTACCAGTGAAGTTAATAGTGGTATAGGAGCAGTCCTTGGGATAGCAGGATACGTGGCGAAAGTCCTATGTCAGTATTCACTACACAGTCTTTATTTGGATATTTTGCAGAGTTTAAATCATAAACAGATGTTTGTAGAAAGAAGTTCTGTCTCCTGTTTCTTACATGCAATGTATTAATCACTCCAAAATAAGACTATAAAGATAATATCTTGCTGAGTCCTTAGTACTTAGTAAAGATAATAAATTTTTCACTTACATGCCTTTTTTACAAAGCCTAAAGAACAAAATTTGAGATGATTTTGGGATCTATAAAAATATTTAAACATTTATACTCTGGGTGCTGACAAAGGAATCACTGACATCCCACTGTGCTGGAGATAAGTGGAAAGCAGAACCTCTGCCTTCAAGGGCTAAGGGTCTAAAAAAATGAACCCATCAGCCCTTCGTGAGAGTGCAATACATGAGCAATTTAGTTTGAGAACAAATTAACACAGTTAAGGTGCATTATCACATTCATTTACTTTTAATGAGGACAGTGATTAAAAGTAGCTGGAAATCAGAAGTTTTTGCTTATTCCCCTGTTTAGCTCTTATTAAGGAACTGGAATTTTTTAGACATTATAGTATAGAGAGGCATAAAAAGAATTGGAATAGTGATGACACAACTGCTAAGTTTTTGTATATCAAAAATGTAAGAAAATGTGTATTGGTATGTTTAATTATAGAGGCAACATGTTGTGGAACAGTGGTAAAAGCAAATGCCAGCATTACGAGAAGGATACTAAGTCAGGTAGGTAGGCAGACTCTAAGGCACCAGGCCTGAGAAACACAAGATAAAACATTACACTGACACCAAAGTGGACATGGACAGAGTAGTTAATCCAAATAGCTCTCTAGGAATAGTGGGACTAGTGGAAGAAACGAAGAGACAGCTACACTGAGTTCAGTTGATATATCCTGAGACAGGTCCTGAATGCCAGCTGAGATCCTGCATTGGACAAAGGGAAATAGGCCCTGACTGAAAAGGAAGACTTGTCATCATGAAGCGCTCTCTAGGCCAGAGACAGAGCTTATAGCCTTACACTCTGAGATTAAATTTCCAGACATCCTTATGACTACTGCAGATCTGCAGGCTCTTAGGTACTCCGTTCTCCATCTGTGAAACTGGAATGGTATTTTTCTGTCTCTGCTGGTTTTGTGAGAATTAAATACATTATGCTGTAATAAGCTTGAAAGGTAGTGCCACGGCAGAAGCCAAAGGACACAAACAAATGCTACTAATAATGAAGACAAAGCCTTGAAGATATCTGTAGGGACAGAGCAGGGCTATACCACTAAGGAAGACGTGAAGCGACAAAGCCATAAAACAGAAAGAACAACATGAGTGCAAAAAGGCCAATCAAATCAAAACCAATAAAAATAAAATATACTTGGAGTTAAAAGTCCTGCAACTTTTCTAAAGAAGAAGTCACTAGAGATTCTACCGATATCTACAGTTGATGCTACAAGGCAAACCTGTGCTGCAAGGCACATCACAGCCCTGGGCCCACTGCAACTTCACCCCATCAAGAACCATGGTAGGATGTGACCTTAGTGTGTGTTGTCACCTGCTTGAGACTTAATTTCTGCTAGAAACCTAGGGCCTGAGAATACTGGGACCTGTGCTGTGCTCCAGCAGAGTGAGACAAGGATGAAAGGTTGTGGGACACGCCGCAAAGTGCATCGATGCCGTGGTGTCAGTCCAGCCAGAAGTTAGGAGATCACAAAATGAAGTAACTTAGAAACAAAAGCCACATTTCTGGAAATACACAGAATGAGCTGCTCAGAGCAATGTGAAAGAGGGAACAGTCCATCAGAGAAGGAATAGGTAGAAGTAGGACTGAACGAATCACTTCTGAGAGAAGTGGGCAATGAAGGATGAAGTGAAGATGGAAAGTCAATAGAAAAGGCAGCAACTTGGTGTTTTCTATAATAATACTTTTTTCCTTGAAGAAGCAAGAGCTGGACTTGACTATTTCTATTAGAATGACTTGACAGCTTCAAAGTGACTCCCATAACCCAAGAGAATCACAGAAACACAGAATGGTTGAGGTTAGAAAGGTTCCCTCTAGGGGTCATCTAGTCCAACCCCCCTGCACACGCAGGGCCACCCAGCGCCAGTACCACAGGGTGGCATCCAGGCGGGTTTGGAAGATCTCCAGAGAAGGAGACTCCACAATCTCCCTGGGCAGCCTGTTCCAAGGCTCTGTCACCCTCACAGGAAAGAAGTTCTTCCTCACATGGAGGTGGAACTTCTTGTGTTTTAATTTGTACCCATTACCCCTTGTCGTGTCACTGGCCACCACCGAGAAGAGTTTGGCCCCATCCTCCCTACGTTCTCCCCTCAGATATTTTTACATATTGGTCAGATCCCCTCTCAGTCTTCTCTAGGCTAAACAGGCCCAGGTCACTTAGTCTTTCCTCACACGATAGATGCTCCAGTCCCTTAATCATCTTTGTCACTCTACGCTGGACCCTCTCTAGAAGCTCCACATCCCTCTCGTCCTGAGGAGCCCAGAACCACCCCTAAAATTGACTGATTGTTATTGAAAACTAAAGCCTTAGTCCTAGTGGATAAAATTAAAAAAAAAAAAAACCAAAGAACTAAAGCTATAGAGTTTAATTATTGTTCATCCTTAGTTCTTAAGTTTTATCTAAAGAACTGGGCATAAATTCAAACATCTTCCTATTTTGACTATATATTTATCACCTTCCTTAGTTTACATCAGTTCAGTTAAATTATATACCTGAAATCCCTTTAAAGCACACATATAAAAACAACTGTCTCAACAATATAAGTACTAAGGCACAGCACATTTTTAAAGTCCCACCCGCATAAGCTGTGTTGCTATGTTTATCAGCCAAAAAAAAGAGCAATTTAGGTGGGTTTTTCTTTCTTTTTCTATCATAATAGAGTTTCTAATGAAGAAAGAAAGAAGGCAAAATGACAAAAAAAAAAGTAACATTCAAAAATGTCTATATATTACAGTACCACACCACTTACTGAGGCTGAAACTAGTTCAGTGGTTTTCTTTGGAGCAAAGATTATGTATGTTCACTGTGAAGAATCTATTTTGTCATATGTTCTGTGAAGTGGTTATTTGACATTGCCTCTGCTCCTTAAGCTATATCTGCTGCCAACGAGCCTCAACTAAAAAAAGTCTTTAGCCTCAGTGACCTTTTCAACTGCTTAAGTACATATTAGTTCCTTGCGAGTTCTCGATGAACCGACCTTCTTCCCCTGAAGAAATGCAGTAGGAAAAATGCTATTTTACTGACAGTTTACAAAACAGAAATATGTTGTGCAGGTGCCCGATTCCCACAAAATCTCCATTTCTTACTCTCGAGTTTTCTCTACGAGCCTGCATACCAATAACTACAAGCAAGGAACTCCACTCCTGTGATACTTTGTAGTAGAATAAAAGCCCAGAGAGGTAGAATGACGGCCTCCATGCTTTCTGTGGAAAAGCCTTCCGGCAACACTGATCATTTGCAAAAGAAACCCAAAGAAATCCAGAATTTAATGAGGATATATTAAAATTGACTTTAAATAACATATTATCATTTACAAAGTCACTGTAAAAAGACTATTGTTGAATACAGCTTCAAAACAAAGTATGCCAAGTACTTTTTGGACATTATGCTAGAAAAAAATTTTCTCTAAGTCTACATAGAAACCAAAAAAGGTTCTCTGGTGACCTAGACAAACTTAAAATGATTTAGGCAAAATCCTCGTTAATATGCTTTAATGTTGCTATTGTATGCACAAAATTCAGATTGTCACTATCACGTTTAAAATATTTTTGAAAATAAAATAAGTAAACCACATCAAACCATAACACAACAGAATTTGATACTGATCAAATCTACCTGTTAAAATTTCCTTTACTAAATCTATTAAAGTCTGTGTTTTACTATTAGAGGAAAAAAAATATGAAAAACTATTGAGTCCTACAAAAACCCTGTGATACTTATCAAACATGAACATTGGATTCAGACCTACAGAACTTGCCCCGTGTCTCTAAATGAAAGCTCTTGAGAACCTGCTGTTCCCTGCAACCAAATATTGATTTCTATAAAGACACCTATCTACATTTCTTCTTTTTTTTTTTTTTGCTTTTATCATCAATTTTGGTGCAAATGCAGGTCACCTTCAGAAAAATACCTGCCCTTTCTTACCGCCTTGTCCCCCAGCTCTCACCCGTGTGCCCCAGGCCCTCTTCAGAGCGGCCCTGCTCGTACAGCCCAGGTAAGGTGGCATTGTGGACAAAAGCAGAGCAGCTCACGCTCTCACATATTGAGGGCTGCTGTTATCCATAGGTGAGGATAATTTACCATGAAATCTGACATGAAGATCACATCCCATATTCTTCATGTGTAATATTTCCAAAATGGCCACATTAGGACAATCAGCATGTGCTGGCACTTTAGCTAAGTGCAACCTATGAGCAGCTGGTTCCCATTTTGAGATGTGATTCGGAAAATATACCAAAGCAGCTGCACTCACTTCTCTTACGCTGAAAATACGGTTCTTTAAAAATACTTTCCATATATAATTTACAGCTTCTGTAATTTTCTGGTAAAGAAAAAAAATAACTGGCATAAGCAGAAAAATATTTCTCTTAAACAAATTTAGAATCATTAACACTCCTTTGATAAAGCACTCTTTTGTTCGGACCTTCTTAAACTAGCTGATATAAATGTAAAGGAGCAATGATAGACTGAAGCATTACAGAAGTCAAACACATGCTCAGATCATAAGCAAATTTTCAGAACAAAACGAATAACCAAAGTGTTTTTAGGAAAGACTCAATACTGTAAAAAGATCTTTAAATGTCTGGACCATTACATCCAGACACAAAAATGGACTCCATAAGGTTTTCAGATGGCTCCATGTCTGACAATGACATTGTCTCAATGTCTTACAAGACATTCTGTATCTAGTGAAAAAAAAGGGGAATAAAAAGATCTATTAATTTCAGAGTTGCAGGGCCAAAATATATGTAAACAAGCGGACTTAAAAACACTGATCAAATACATTTGAAGATTTGCATACTTTGTTAAAGCACATGGGATCTGAAATTGCTGTAAGAATTCTCGTTTAGAAGACTGACACCCAAAGCGTTTTCTATCCTTACGCAGGGAACTGAAAATCCAGATGACAACTGGAAAAAAAAATAAGCTGATTAAACACTTTTTAAACTTGTATGCAACTTAAAATTAACACTAGTTGAATTATGTGCGGCAGCCAGTGGCTTATTACAAGCACATTTTTCTTGCATTTTTGTTAATATGCTTTCAGATTTGCATTCTCTATTGCTGATATTAATTACTGTTAATACAGATTTCAGCTTATATAATGGACAGAAATAAGCTTGCTCCCATGCATGTGGTTTGCAAGAGAAAAGAACTCTTTTGCCTGTTTTCTAGATCAGAGATCTATTCTGAGCAAGAGCAAAGATTCAAAATATGCATTATTTTAAGGGCTTTTAAAAAAGGGAAACAAAGCAAGTGATTGACTTACAACAGCAAGAGTTAATCACAAAAAGCTATACAAAATGAATTTTATAATGTAATTTAACTAAGTATTTCTAGATAAAAATAGCTTTTTGAAAGAAGTCTTAGTTTTTCTAGCACATACCACTGGGGCACTTATGTTTAACTCCATTCTTTCTGAAATCTGCATGGTTCATTTTTAGCAAATCCTGCTAGCAATCTCTTTCCAGCAGCCATTTAAGCTTGCTATAGACCAGCAAGTAGATGAATGATCAACTTTGATGCTAAAAATCCAGCAAGTCTGAAATAGGGATAGCCAATTAAATGACACTTTTCTCAATATTTTCAAAGTATAATGTTTGAAACAGATAACTTTCTGATTTGGCACTAAGTGAAATCCCACTTCTACAAAGAGAAGTATCAAAGCAATGCTGTGCTGGAGATAAAACTGTAAAGAATCGGCTCTGCTGGAGCCAGTGCATGGATAGCAGTAGCTATTCTTCCCCCAGTCACTCAAACATAGCAAAAATCCTAACGGAGTAAAGCATTAGGAGAAAAAAAGGATCTCTAAATCACTAAACCTCAGTCTATTTTTCAAATATTTGCTGTCTGCATAGTTCTCGTATGCACTTTGAGTTATGTAAAGATGACCTATTTGTAGATCGTATCAGGATCTGGGGATGCAAACGGCAACCCTGTAGTTCCTGTAATCCAGTTATTGAAATAAACTCACATTAAATTTACAAAGATACTCTATTAAACAAACCCATTAGCCAAAGAGATGACATGATACAGACAGGCTTTGTTACCACTGGCTCCACTGTGGGCGTCAATAAAGTGTCATCTTACTGCACTTACATATATTAGTGGGTCTGATGTGTCGTATTTCATTTTTCGGATATTTCTAGGTTAATATTTTTTACAGTACGGTATCAACAGCAGCAATTGTTAATGCAGAAATAAGATGTGCATTTGGAATTTCCAAGAAATGCCAAAAATACTGCAGATACCAAACCCTGTCTCCCTACGTACCGTGCAAAGTGAATTCAAGACTGACTCTATCTGCCATTAGGAACTGTGGATAGAAGGAGCTGTGGCTGAGGTGGGATACTTTGAGTAAAACAGAGCAGTGTCTCTGTTTGGCTGAGCTGAAGGAGCACAGAGGAAGCCCTGTGATATCTAGTGCTATCAGACTGATAGTGAATGGAAGTTCTTCTGAGAGTTGACATTTGGACAGAAATAATTCTGAACTTTTAACGGAAGGGAGACAGACATGGCAAAAGAGAAACAGATATCATATTGAATTCTGGTGAATTTCAGCCAAAATGTGATATTTTACTTCACTGTAGTTTCCAGAGGGAAATAAAATCCCTTTGAGAGCCTGGAAAATTACTGTATTTCTGTAACATGAACAATAGGGTTGCACCCATTTAAATTCTGTTGAGCATCCTCCCCACAATTTGTTGGAGCTATAAATGGGGAAATAAAGTAACCAGGATTATCCAGACCTTTTCCATTTTAAAAGGCTCTCCTTAAAATATTTCAGGGCAAAAAGACCTGAGAACAGCGTGTTCCTCACTTGTTGAGTTTTCACTGACTGATGCAAACCTAGGAGTTAGTTGAATATTATTACAGATATAGATACACACAATTAATTCTGAGCTCAAATCAGTTTTGGCAAAACGAAAGCAATAATAAAAATATTCTCTTGTCCCACAAAAACAGAGCAATACCCTTCTCCCTTAGTATCATGATGGAGTATGTCATTATTTTTCATTCTCTTTAAGGGTTGAGAGGTTTTTTTTTCAAGACTCCTCTTGTTGATCTTTGCTAAGGACTTTTCCGAGGTCTCACATTACAGACAATAATAGGACTATTTTACAAATAAACTTGATGTAATTAGAGTCAGTCTATTCAGCTATGATTTAGCCTCAGTGACAGATTCACTTTTCCGTAAGCCATTTACTGTGTTTGAAAAGTTTATATAAAAGCATGTATTTGTACTGCTTCCAGCAATCAGACATAATTTAACTTGGCCTGCACTGCTGTTTTTTCTTTTTCCTAGATATAGCAAGTTTTAAAATGAATCACCAAATGCATATGCAGACGTTTTTAAACCTCTCAAAAGTCACCAACTGCAAAATCTCCCCAAAGATGCTCTATCAGATGCCCAGTTGCCAGTGTAACTTGAAGGCTACTCCTTGCGCTCTGCCTGTTCTTCATAGTGAGGAAGAGAGTGAGGTGCTGGGAAAAGCCTAGCAAAAGATGAGGTAATGAGAGAAAAAACACCATACGTGCAAGTAAAACTGGGTTAAGAATTATATTTTTTACCTTTCCTGTGGTAGATTTTACAAAGTGAATGGTATTCATTAGCATAGTTCTAATATGCTTTTTTAGAAAAAGGCAGAAAGATGAATCTAATGCTCAGAGATGCAAATCTCCCCTATCTCCCATGCCGGGAGCTTGCAGCATGGGCATTGGCAGAGCAGGCTCCTGCCATCTGAGCAACTAGCTGGGCTATCTGACAGCAGAGAATTGCACTAAAAGAGATCCAGAAAGATTTTCTAGTTGCATTATAGAAGACTCAGATTCACTGTAAAAACAGTGAAAAACCTTTCATTCCCATTTGGCGAAGGGAGACCCTTAAAGAAAGAAAATGGTTACTAAAGCCTCCTTTGCCTCAAAGCAGTCAACATATCCCACTTCCTAATCTTATCCGACGCATTCCCAGCAGCATCCACTGCTGCTGATGTTTTGACTGTCACCTAAACCCAGACTCTGGAATATTTATTTATATTTATTTATTACTGCCCTGGCAAGTTGTCAGCATTTTTTGAGAGCATGTAAGAGAAAGGAAATGATGAATCAGAATGGTTTATATCTCTGCAAAAGCTGAGTGTGGTTTCACATGACAAAGTGAAGTCTTTCCCCCCGCACTCTCCTTGCCAAGGACATCGCAGGAGCAGGGCTGGAGCTTCTGCTCAGAATATTAGTTCTTAGACAGACAGGGAATGCTTCTCCCGCGACAAGAGGGACTGCCTTGTTTTTATCAGACATGCCGTTATTGACCGTGTATGATGGAGCCAACCAAAGTCTTAATGAAGCCGAGCTCCATCACGTTAAGCTGTGTAAGTGACAGGCCCACATATGGAATAGAAACAAAGCTATGGGGGAGGATGGGCAGAAAATAACCTAAGTAAGGTATATACACTGGTATAGGGTTACCCCAAGTGAGGTATATATTCTTTCCTAATTATCTGGGACAGCAAAACACCTGCTGTCTGTTTTCAGGTTACCATTAATCAACACTTGACTTAATTTTAAGAAAAATTTTGAAGATAAATAATCTAGATCATATGTTGGATATTTTCACAATTTTAAGTTTGGAAAAAAATAAGAGGTTCCAAAGTTTTTAGTTGAATTTAGCAGTCAAAAGCACAAACAAGTAAAACAGTGCAAGGATTTAAACATTTTTATGAGCCTCATTTTGAGCGGGCTGGTGGTCCAGGAGTACCAGGCAGCCACGATGCAGCTATTCAATCTGGATAATTTTACCACCAAATGCATTTGAAGAAAAGGCAAAAAAAAAGAGCACACTGACACTCAGATCATTTTTTTTTAAAAAAATAGTTTATCTATGTTTTTCTTTTTGTTATGCTTATAATACATAAAAATAAAATAAAATAAAATAAAATAAAATAAAATAAAATAAAATAATCCAGGGGCAAATTAACCTGCTCAGAATTACCTGATGGGATATAAGCAGACCCCTGCTATTTGATCCTTATTCGCCCATCCCATATTTCCAAAGATTTGGCAACAGAATGAGCAGCGAATGTGTACAAAGTCATCTCACATCTCAAAAACTGCAGGTTCCTTCCCTGCAAAATTCCTTCTCTTTTTGCCCTATACAGACAGACGTGGATGACTGCAAGTAGTGTGTTACACTAAGCGTCACAGCCTGGGGAAGGGTTCAAGTGTCCTAAACAGACTTTCTGGAGGTGGCATCATCCAGTGAAAATTTAAATATTGCAAATGGCAGTGGTTGCAAGTCATCATGGCAAATCATAAAAACTGAGGACTTTCCTCAGGCAAAGCCCCTTGAACAAGGATGAAATGAACCCTGATTAGAACACTGACTTTAACTCTTCTCTAAGACCTTCCACTAACCAAAGCAACAGCTTCCATTTCAAAACAGCAATGTTTTTGAGTTTGGAGTTTTTTTAATAGAAAAACCACCTCCGGATTCTACTGAATAGTTGTACATTGCCAGCATACAAGCAAAGTCCACCGAGGATTCTGGGGGTGCAGAGATGCCAGAGCCCTGGAGCCAGGTAGCTCCAGGAGAAACAAAATCACATCAGTGATTTTAACGACTGAGTAAAATTTAATGAGAAATTAAAGTGGATCAGAAATTAAACTGCTCCTGAGGTACTGTAGGAAGGAACCGAGGGTAGGCTCAAAGTAACTGTAGCTGTAGCTGTGAAGGCGGTATCTGGGGTTCTGCCCAAGCACCCAACTCTCCCCTATCCTGTTATTCACAGTGATTTTCACTAGGAAGGTAATCTTCATTGAAAGGTGAACCTATAGCCATAGGCTTGAAATAAGTTGGCTCAAAGATCGAAGGAAAACCTTAAGTCCCACGAAGGGACAAAATCTCTGCAAGGACAGATCTTCACCACGTCTGCCATGTGAGGGAGTTGCTGTAGCAGCATTTCTTTCTGCACTTTCCCTGTCTGTCCTTGCATATCACTTCCAGCTGGAACAATATGGGAAAACTTAGGCATAATATATGTCTTGGTCATGCACCACCACAGTGCAAGAGAGGACAGAGGCACCAATGTTCCTGTATTCAGTCTCTGGTTAAACTTCTTGGCAGAACTATTGAGTGGTCCAACCATCTCCTTAATGATGCACAGCTATAATCATCTTTCATGCGGATTTCTTGCCAGTATGTCTTCTTGCCAAAAGCAAAGGCTGCTTCCAATTATTTTTTTCACAAATCAAAGTATATTCTAATCTAATCAATTAAACAAAAACATGTACTAAAATATTGATGCATTTTTACTTTGTTGATAGATAAATCTTAAAAGTTGTTTTCAAGGTTACAAAAAGCTTGCTTACCATAAATAATTGTTTTATAGAAACATATGATCTGAAATGAAACTCATGCTACCATCTGCGAATAATGTAATCAGGCGAATGAGGAGTAATGACTACATCATGGTAAATCTAGTACAGAACATGCTGAATCAAAGTGTCAGCATCTTGGTTTATAGCTCACCAACACAAGAAGAGAGCAACAACAAGAGCTGAGAAGGATTTTTTAAAAATACGAATACAAAACGGATCATAAATACTAGATGATGCTCCTTTTCAAAGGGAGAGGGTTGGCAGTGGAAAGCAAGCTGCAAGGATGCCATTCTTCTCTCCTCGGGCCTTTCTCGGAGGAGTTCACGGCAGAGAGATCTTCACCAGTTTTGTGAAAGGGAAACCCCCCTCAAAATATGGAAACATTTTTGAGACTCTTTTAAACTACTTTTTGCTTCAGACAAAGAAGCTAAGTCCCAGTTATTAAAAGGGAACTTTTGTTCTCTCTCCGCATTTCTTGATTAAAGTTACATTACATTATTTTCTATTTTTTTCTCTATTTTTCTCTCAGTTGTTCGCGTAGCTCCTTCACTTCTGTATCCAAGTACAGCCATTGATATACATTTTCCTTAGCATCATCCCAAGAAAGCAAGGAAGAAAGAGAAAGGGGAATAAAAAAATCGACCATTACTTCCTACACTTACACAGGAAATCTTGACGGATCAACCCCAGCCAGCAAAGGCTTGTTTAGCAATCCAACCTCTCGGAGTTTCCTCCGTAAACATGGCTGTTTAAGTACAACTTGGCACTAGGAAAAACTTACTTCTCCCTATGAAATAGTTTATGATCCATTTCTTCACAGGGCAGAATATAACATTTCTAAGCAAGTCCTTCAGTTTTATTTAAGTTCTTTAATGATGAAGATATCAGCCAATTTTTTACTCAAGTTATAAAACATTCCTTCTGCCTAGAAGATTTCTGTTCTCCTAAATGATTCCTTTTCACCATGCCAAACAAAAGCAGGAAACACCCAGTAATGTCCAGAGAAATTACAGTAGATGCCCATAGAGAGGGCAGCAGCTAGTGTAAGTAATAAATTAATAAACAGAAAAACACATACATAGGTAATTAAATAAAAGCTGTTCATTGGATTTATGCTGACAAAAAATCCAGATACTTTCCATATGCTTCTGCCTTCCCACATCTGGGAAAAATCATATTGTACACGTTTCATTCTGCAACAATAACACATTGAATACTGTACCAAAATCTTTCAGGAAAGGACATTTTCATATTTTTTTAAACACTCACTCCTTCATAAATAATTTTCTTCTCTAAGCAGAGATTTTTGGGAGTGAGTGGAAAGGGAGGCTGACAGGTAAAGCGTGTTACCGTTGATGAAACTATACCTTCGTATAACATGTTTTTTTAAAAAACACTTTTTATTCTATGCATAATGGCATTTATTCTATAAAAGTGACATTTGAGCATTACACATTATAAATGAGCTGCATCCGCTTATAAAAATCTAAATATAAGATTAAACCTCTGAAGTTACAAGCCTTACACGCTTCCTTTCTTGCAGTTTTATCCTCTTCCCTTTTAATACAAAAGGGTAAAAACCCAAAACAAGCAGGTTATTTTTCTTCAACAAGAAAGTCCCTCTGAAGGGATTTAACACTATTCTGTTGATCACTGCTTTCTCAAAAGTTTCATCAAACTACCTGCAAATTGCAGTGACCCACTCCACCCAGTGCATTAGGAACATGCAGCTCTGGTGCAGAAGGAAACACTGTACTATGCACCAACAAAGACAAGGCAGGGGACTGAAGAGAGAACCTGTTCTAAAAAGCAATCCTAAATTCAGCCTAAATAATGAAAAATTGGATTTACGATGCATAACATAAAATGAAAAGGTAAGAAATGAAAAGATGTCGCTGGAAGAACATTTTTTTCTTTATTTCTTGGCTCTAATTTACTGTCCCAAAGTAAAGTTCTTCCTTTCCCTTCCCTTGCTTGCTATAATTTTCTGCAATCTCTTCATAAAGAAGAAGAAAATGAGGCTCCTTTTCTTAATATTAAAATAACAGTTTAAATGCTAATTGAATACTTTAAGCAACAAACTTACATAGATATAATTTGCATATAGTATTGTATTAATTAGCCCAATGCTAAACAAAGCTCAAAAAATAATGAGTTCAAGAGTTTCAGCCTAAAATGCAAATATCAACTCTGCTGTTTCACATACTACATACCTCAAATCCTGCATTTTACCTGAACTTTTTAGTGCAGCAGCTTCAAAAACTGCTTTTATTCTTCTAACAGAACTACTGTTTTTGCAATTACTGTTTGATCTAACAGAAAAGATCAATATTCAGTTTCCTGTGTAAAAGAAAAAAAGACAGAGTATTGCAGTTTCTCAAAGATAAAAAGAATCCTTTCACAAGATTTAAAGATTCATCATGTGCCAAAGGCCTTAATTAACATATTCAACAGATTCAAAATCTTTCCATAGGTTTTGAAGTTTTTGTCTATTATTTTAATACCGTATTAGTACTTTACCAAATAGGAGAAATAAGAGAATTTCAGGATGCTTTTTTACTGAAAATGTGTGTGTGACAGACTGTATTACCAGTCTAATTTGTGTTACTTACTTATATATCAATTTCATGCTTTAAATGTAATGAAAAACCTTTCCTTACCCAATTCCTATGGAGGCATTCAACAAAATCTCTTTCATCTGAGGTCAAGGTAGAATATAAATGCTGCTGCTTGAACAGCTTCTTCTACAATATTTAACATTTTATGTTTATGTTATCAGCTTTAAGAGCATTTGCTTTACCCAGCGCTGAAAGCTAACCTTGCAGATCTCTGGCTGCAGGAACCTGCCATACCCCGCTGACATACCCAGGAGCATCCCCTTTTTCAGACTGCAGCAACCTGTGGTAAATACTTGCATCTTCGGTAACATCTGTCATGTTTTAAACTCTTAAACTGACAAAAACAAACAAACAAACAAAGTTGTTCAGATGGATGGAACTGTTCAGATGGAAATTCTAGTTATGGAAGGAAACTGCAAGGATATGGAATGTCAGATTCTTCTGCCTTCCACAGCCAGAGGTGCTGGCAGACACAGTCACTTCCAGAGCAAAAGGAGTCGGCTCAAAGCTGCACTGCTCTGGCCTGGCAGCCCTCAACACCTCCTGTTTTGTGAACCTCGGTTCATCTCACTGACTCGGGTCACACAGATTATCTACATACTTCACTGCTCTTTGATTTGATAAAAAAGACCAGCGTACTCCAAGTTTAAACTGTTTTCAAAATAGTTGTACTTCTACCTATGTACTTCAGTATGAAATAAATGTATTTCGGTATGAAATACAGGATAAAATATTTAATACAATTTAATAATTTAATAAAAATACAAGCATATTTCATAGGAAGAACTTCATGTGAGGAAGAAATTCTTTCCT
>NW_010585868.1:14706-54320 GCF_000705375.1 Tinamus guttatus | reverse complement strand
GGTCCTGTTGCAGTAGGACCAGAAGTTTTCTACTGTCAAAATATTATATAGCAAATATAAAGTACTTCAGTGGTGGAAAGATGATAGCATCAGTTTTGGGATGGAGATGCCTGTCACTGGATGAGGAGGGTTGTCCTCCCTGGAGTCCCAGGACTGTGGAGTGTCTCCTGCTGGGCCCTGGCTGCAGTTGTTCCTTGGCTAAGCCATGGTGTGGCCTTTCCATGGCAATTCCCATCTGAGATGGACCTGCTGCCTGTCTGTTTTTTGCCCAGCAGACACAGAGACCAGACTAAAAGTTGTTGCATGATCTGGGCTCTCCAGTTCAGCAAAGCACTTGTGGCCTCAAAGACGAGGGCTGTCCCATTGCTGCCAGTGCTTACAGCAGCGTGAAGCACCTAGCACAGATGCTTCTTGGCATGGATGGCAAAGACTCAACTCTGATGAGGATGTGCTTGTTGTTGTCTTTTGCAGGCAATCCATTTATGAAAAATCTACATTCCCCTTTCCACAAAAAGGAATTACTAACAATCTCTTTCATCACTGCTAAAATGTCTCATGAGCTATATAGCAATCATGACAGTTTGTTTTTTTTCTAGCGTTTCCGCCTGTGTCGATAACTTGCACCAACAGCTTGTGTAAAGGATTATGCTCTTGTCTGGGTGCTCTTGTTGCTAGATCATTGTTATACACTCTTAATGTAATAAGAAAAAAATTTTCAGCCAGGAAAAAAAAGGCTCACAAGACAAGTTTGCCTGCCAAAGTAAAATATGCTGTTGGCAATACATTTAATATAATACTAAGAATTTGATAATCATTGTATATATGTGACATTAGCATTTGCTTTGCTTGCAGTATTTTTATCAACAACAAGGAAAAAAAAAAAAGCATTTCAGAGTAAAAGTTAAAGTTGAAATTAAAAATAGGCCCCTGCTATTTTGCTAAAGCATCATTTGAATCTTGATCCTTTTGCTTCTTGTTAGTGTTTTAGCTCACGGAGTACTGTATCATACCATCTGTTTAGGATAACTTAAAATCTGAGTGGAGAAATGGCCAAGTGCAAAATCTCAAGGAGAGGAGTACAGCTAGAGTGTTTTATGTAAGGAGAAAACATTTAATTTAAGAAATCTTGAGGCTTCTCAATTGGCGATGCATTTTTAGATCCTGACTGATGAAATCTGACACAGATAACTGGTTCCAAGATAATTTTGCTGGTTTAAGTAAAATAGGGAATTGACTGAAAAAACATAGCTGTGCTTTTCTGCCAGCCCTGCTGATGTGGAATGTGAAGCAGTTTTAAGTTTGAAATCTGAAAACCAGTTTCACATCTCAAGGATGTTCCCATCTCATCTTGTTCTCTTGCAGAATCTGACCTAGTGAGTGTGTCCATAACTTAAAGGATGGTGTGGAGGTGGTTGTGAGCACCATATGCCTGACAGCTTGGCAAAATGACATGTGACTTCAGCTTGTGTTTCTCTTTAGATGATGACTAATGAGTCTTAGTCTCACAGAAGACATTAAAATACAATTATGTTATGCTAGATCAGCACTTGCAGCTGCTAAATTGGAGTGGTAGGCACAGTATGGAACTGGGTGATGTGTTTTTCTGCAGTGGATTCCAGTCAAACTCCTCCTGATGCAAATGTATGTGATAATTCACCATGTGGATGGCAATGTATTCACTCCTGTATCTTACTAGGCAGATTTTGTCTGTGTCTTTACAGGTTTTTCTAACTCTAGTGAAGTCTCTAATGAAATTCCAATCCTGCAGTTGACTCATTAAGCTTTCCCCCAATCCATCACTCTAAGACTGATTATCAAGATGTTGTCTTTTGGTGTTATTGGTCTTGAGTGACTTTTTTTTGGAGATTGATGTACATTCGTTCTTATAACCGACTCAGATGATATCTGCTATTTATCTTAATCTCCTTTTATTTAGTGTTTTTAACTTAGAAGGTTCTACTGCTTTTTTGATTGGATTTTAATGATGAGGACTTGACTACAAGACAGACCTTCCACAGATCAGAATAGCATCCTTGGGCTTGCCCTACTGCTGTTATTCCAGATTCTGTCTCTCTGTCACAGGGGGGTGTTTGCAGTCTGCATATGCTACTATCCAGGTAGATGTGCTGCAGAATTAGAGCTAGGTTTAGAGAAGATTTGGGGATAGGGATTTACTATACAGCATAAAGCAATTTGCCAGCTTCCCAGTGAGTGCTAATGCGCCTTCATGGGGCAAAGTCAGGCATAAAGGAAGATGAAAGAAGCAATGCATGGCTCTGTCATCACTATAATTACAAATAGAGCAAAATGTTGGGGGAAAAGAGGCTTTTGGAGCTGGCTAAGTCAAGACTCTGATTAAGCACAGACAAAAGCAAAGAAAAAACAGTCAGGAGGTGATGACAGCATCAGGATGCAGTCCCCCATTTGTGGGGTAGCTTAGGGCATGGCTGGTCCTGCCAGCACAGAGGCAGATGACCCCTTGGTCTGGATGGAGCAGTAGGGGAAACTGGGCCTAGGCCATGGCAATTCCAGGAGATGGGATCCTAGGCAGCACTGGTTTACCATGTGCTGGAGGTTCCTCCTCATTCCTGGGAGTCAAGGCTTGGGAAGTGTGGAGTGAGAGCTCATGCTGCAACATCATGATGCATCTTCACAAACAGACCCTTCTTTCTTCATTCCCATGGCAGAACCCTCATAATGGACAGAAAAGAGGTGTTTTTAGGTCATTTCTTGAGAAGCAGCTCTCCACCAGGCACCCACAAGCCCTATTGCTTGTGAGATGCTTTTATGATGCTGGATTCTAGGCTCAGAGCTCCTGTCTGTTCCCAGCTGCACTTCAGTATCCAACAGGGACTGTGAATTAACTGCTGCATTTTAATGCCTAGGAATAGATTTCTGACAAAGCGCTGCTCTGTCGTCTTTGTGGAGTTACTTGCATCCTTCCACGTGGTGTCTGTGTGTGCCAGTAGTTCTGGAGATTAACCTTAATCTCTGATTGAAAGCAAAGTGACATGAGCTTGTAAAGGGGATTCTGCGTGTGGTACACTTAAAGATTTTTTTTTTTCCTTCTGTAGTCATAGGTAAGCTGTTACTAAAAACACTATTGGATGTGCCTTTTTCCATCCTATTTCAAAAACTTTGCCAATCAAACACATAATGTTTTAGTGAACTTCTGACCGTATTTTGTAGGTGGTGCGTAGTTCCAAAGTGCGTCCTTCCTGGTAAGGAATTGGTTGTTTCTCTGTTTGCTCCATGAATAGGTTCAGTTGATTCTTTCTTGCTGTTGTGTGAGCTGAGCATCCCTTTCTTTGAGATTAGAAAGAAGAAGACATGGAGGAACTTTGTGATGGCTGCCTGAAGTTGCTTGGAAAGCCTAGTGCCGTGGCAAGTCACGCAAGTGCATAACTATTCGGGGCTGCTGGATGATGTCTGGTGATTCATACAGTTCTTGAAAGTGCCTTCAGCTCTCGAAACAGGATTCGGCAGTATTTCTCCAGACCCTCCACCCTTTCTCCTTCAACTTAGCATGAGGCTGGATGTACCACATCTGTGTTCTCTGCTGTTTTCAGCTCTGTAGGTCTCTAGGGGATGAGCCCTTTAGGGCTCTGGGGAAAAACAACAATCATGCTGTAATATTTAAATCCAGAACATCAGAAGTTGCACAGCTAACAGTGTCTGCCCTTAACATCCTCCTGGAAACTGCCCTATCCCAGGCCATACTTGTCCCTGAGGAGCAGCTGGAGAGTTGGGTTTTGGCTCTTGGTTTGCAGCACTATCGGAGAGCAGGCGATAGAGCTGGTCCATGTAAGTGTCACTTGCCACATTCAGACAGTGCTCCAGAGTAGAGGCTCAACAGACAGGCAGTCACTCTGCACACTATCACAAAATGCAAATTTCAGTGGAAGTTATTTTTCATGAACTTTCTGAAGAACTAAAGCTGAAGGCAATGTTTAATCTGTCAAATACTTATCTGAGAATTGCTTCTCTGTATGTAAGTTGCACTCGGGCAGTGCTCAGCTAGTGGGGAGAGGAGCTGGCTCAGAGGCACAGGCAGAGCTGTGAATGCTGCTTATGGAGATGAGCAAGAGGGAAATGCTTAAAGGAAAACCATGATGCAAGAGCGGATCTGGGAAGGGATCAGACAAAAGCACCAGAAGCAGCTTTGCTGGAGCACAGCTTAACTCTTAAGAAAGCTTGGGCTCAATGCCTGCCCTTCCACTGCTGTGTATGGTGGCACCAGGAGACTATCCCCATCTCCCCTGTGTTGCTAAAACCATAAGGTGGAATATTTGCAGGTTTGAATACACATAAAAGGAAAAGAAATTGCTTTGCAGCAGGTGCATCTCTGCCTCAAAGAAATTTAGGTCTCCTTGGACACTATTGCCAGTGCCTGGTCCCAAGAGACAGCTCAACCATAAGGCTACTGGAGTAATTTGAGTGGAAAAAGGCATTCTTAGTTGGCTGCCAACACTGACCCCTCTGTAAAAGTGAATGCTTTTGGCAGCTGGAGTCAGCAGACTGTGCTCGTTGCCGCTGGTTCTGCCCAGCGCTCATCTCTGTGGGATGCTCCTTTTTTTTTGGCTGTAGCTCACTGTAACACGTAGTCATTTGACTGTTACCTTCATGCACTTGCTTTTATTCTCACATCTCAACTACTTTTCAGAAGGTAACTAAGATTTCTCTACTTCCTGCAACAATATTCAGAGCATGAGGAAGGTCTACCTGAAGTTTTGCAGCCAGTCTAGCAGTCTCGGTAACACATCTATATTTCCTAATTTCCTCTTTATTGTTACATACTTTAAGACCTAGTTCCTGATCCCTTGAAGTTGTTTGGAACAGACTTTAGTACCTCTTTCTATAGCCCTTCCTTATAAAGATCTCCCATTAATTTTTGTGTCAGTTCAGTGGGAGAAAGAGCCGTGGCCTTTTCGTAGCCATGTGCTATAAACATTTGTCCTTTTATGTTCCTGCTGCAGTTCACCTCCTTGTCCAGTCGATGCTTTCTTTGGCTTCCTAATTATTTAGGCGAGCATGGTTTGCAGGCCTTGTGCAGCCTTGTCAGTTTAATGTCGCACTGAATTACCCTGGCTGCTTGTACACCATCAATGCCAGCCTCCAACAGCCATTCTGTAGGTACCACTTGTCAGATGTCATAGGGATGTGTCCAAAGAGCATCCATCCTTGCACCTGGAGCAGTTTTCTCCACTTCCCCCCTGCATGAGCACCCTGGAGCCACACAACTGCCCACAACATCCTGCAGCACTTGCTGGTCCAGCCTTCCCTAGGTTTGAAGGTTCAAAAGCAGACTTAAAACTTCCTTGGTAGATCTGTCAGGTCTTGGAGACACAAATTTTGTGCTTACAGATTCTCTTCCCCTAACAAATGGTGCATTGATCCATGCTGGAAACAACAGCCCTGTTGGCTACAGGGAGCAGAGCACAGACAGGGACTCTCCCTTTCTGCACAAGCTGAGTGGCATTGATTGCTTCAGAACTAATACATTTTCATTAGGCTCATTTTATTTTCCAGATTTTCATCGTTTGCAGTGTTTATGAAAGGAAGAAATTAATGACCCTTGCTAAATAGTGCAGAGAGGAACTGCGAAGACTTCCCAGGGTTTTGGCCTGATCCTTCCTTCGTGGTATTACTCCTTTGGGCTTTTGTAGTGCTCGTAGCTGTAGCAGAGGTTGGGACCGAGTGTCTTGTGCCAGGCTGTTGTGCCCTCTCAACTGCATTGTACCTCCTGGGAAGGTTTGCAGGGGGCAAATGCACAGAATTCCCCTTCTCCTGGAGGCGATGCAGGCAGGGAAGTGCCCTGGGGGGCCCAGGAACACAGGGGCTGCGCTCTGTTAATGCAAGCTGTCCTGGAGGGGAGCACGAAGCTGCATTTACCTTTCCTGCTCAGGCCCTGTGCCTGCAGAGCAAGGAGCAGCAGGGCTGGTGTTCAAGGGGGGCTGCTGTTCCCTGCTGGAGCGGGGAGGCTCCCCTGTCCCTTCCCGTGTGGCCCTGTCCTCAGCAGGGTGACTTCCCGCCGTCCTGCCTGCAGCAGCCACAGCAGCCCGTGGGGAGGCCGGTGTCCTGCTGCTGCCTTGTAGGTGCAGCATCAGCTGCCCCTGCTTTGACCTAACCCTGCTGTCCTCCAGCTTCCCAGCCAAGCAGAGGCTTAAAAACAGAAAACAAGCCAAAACAGTGGCAAAAAATCTGATGTTTGTGTTGTTTCCCCGAAGGTGGAGTGATGCAGCAAGCAGCTGGGCAGTGGCAGCTGCGTGGGACTCCTGGAAAGCGACTTTCTCTTGCAGGAGTCTGAATTTTACCACATATTTCTTATTCTCTGGGTTTGCTAGCCTAGATATATTTACTTTGTGGTGTCTTGGCTAATTATTTCTAGTATGGCACTGATTGAGCTGTTAATAAAGTGTGAAGGTGCCTTGCAGGCACATTTTGAGTCTTAAAGAAATGATCTACATCTAAATTGCAAATAGTAAAATTTCCTTACCCACCAATATTAAGGTGATAGCATCTCCACTATTGTAAAATTAATCAAACTTCTCTTGGTGACAGAAACGTTAATTTAAATTTTTCGTCACAATTACAGAGAGAGTTATTGCAGCCTCTGACTTGTAATTAATTTCTCTTTCTTTTCATCACTGTTACAGCCCTTTGTAATAGTGATAAATGGAGTATCTACCTGACCTTTATTTCTTATGTAATATAAATTACTTCTAGGTTTTTTTTTAAAAAAAACACTTCTGGTTAATCAGTGCTTTTCCGTAAACAGGGGACAGGAGAGCATAGCTTGGGGTTGTTTTAAATACCCACAGTTAAATACCCTGCAGTTAAGATGACATACAGGAGGGGACCGGAGGGCAGGGGCTGCTTTGGAGCAGAGTAAACAAGTAGGGGAAGCTGCTGAAGTGGAAGGAAGTGAAGAGCAGCAAAGGTGAGAGCTGCAAAAGGAGAGCCCACGGTTCAGCTGGGAGGTCGTGGCCTTCAGGACCGGTCTCGGAGGCAGCAGGAGAGGCCGGCAGTGCTGAGACCTGGCGCTGCCAGGGCCATGTGGGGGGGAACATCCCTTTGCTCTCTAGGATTGAGGGCACTAGGACACACTGCAGGCTTCCAACTTTTTCTGGTGATTTTTGGTAAGTAAAAAACTAAGAAATGCAGAACTTTTGCATGATGCAGATTGAAGAAGGTGCCAGGAAATCCTCTCCTGTATGCCCTTTCTTTGTGGGTCTCTGCCCTGCAATCCTCCTAAGTTTGATGCAAGCTCCTGTGTGTCAGGCTGCAATGTCCTGTGCAGGAGCCTCTCCTAGCCAGCTGCTTGCGATCTGCAGGAATGTCCTTCCCTTCCCTGCTGTGAGAGGGCTGGCCTTGGGCTGCAGAATCCCTGCTGCCTCCTGAACTCACAGGAACATCTCTGGAGGGCAGGAAAATCTTCCCCACCTCCTTTTTGGAGCCAACTGGGATGAAGGGTGTGACAGCATGACCCAAGTTACAATGGTGCTCTGGCCTCTGCAGGAAGTTGATTGTGGTGAACTGGATTGCAGCCTGACAGTTAGGATGGTAGAAACTGGAATATGATAGGGCAGGGAGTACTGCGGTGAACTTCGTGTTTTCGGCTCTTGCAGCACTTTGGGAAGTGGCTGGAACAGTTTTCAGAGCCAGTCAGGGGTTATTGTTGAGGCCTGGGAGGCTCAAGAAGAGCAACCTATGACTCAAAGCGAAGAGCCAGGCGAGTCCAGACCGTTTAGTTTGACTTTGCTGCTGGGGCAAATGACCCAACAAACTGGTAAGTTTGTGCTTGGAGTGTCCCAGGTGGCAAAGAAGAGCCAACACAACTGCTGGGGACAAATTACATTAAGGCCACCTAGCTCCTCTGTGACAGAGTACCAGGGCAGAGGGAGGGCTGCCGGGCAGTGTGGCTGTGGTGAGGCTTTTTGTGCTATCTCACATCCGTCTCCAAAGCGATCGAAGGAAATTGAGTCTATCAGACAGGTTCTGAGTGATTGGCAAAGTGTGCCAAGGGAGAAGCTATCAGAGGTGCTGTCAGGGGGCCGGTGCCATTCAATATGTCACTTGTGACTTGCTGTGCCTGGAGATGATCCCAGCTCAAGAGGCAGCAATGTTTTGGCACATGTTAGAATTCAGCATCGGTGCAAAGGAGTCGAGGAAACAATCGGAAAGTAGTTCAGGATGTTTTTTGTTTTAAATGCTACATCTAGATTTGAGTTTTCAGTAGCGCAAGCTGACAGCCTTGCGCTAAGCATAGCAGAAAAGGGTCTGAAAGCTTATCAGGGATCAGACAGTGAATGGGCAAACTATGTCATATCGTTACAGGGGAAATAAAAACAGACATCACTTGCAGACTTACCTGCTGTATCATGAGAGGGGCAGTGACCCTTAGCATCACTAGCCAGAATGGGGCTTGAATAGAGCATGTGCTTCAGTCCATGGGCAAGAAGTGGAGCTGGTGGGAGGCTCAGTGGGCTGGAGAACATGCACTAGACAGAGAGGTTGGAGGAATTGAGCTCCTTTCATTGGGGTACCAGGAGACGGTGGAGAAGAGGTGGTTGCTTATAGTTTCGTGAATGACTGCTGTAAGAGAAAGCAATGAACTGTTCTCCAAGCTCAGTGCAACTTCACGTAAAAGGGGATTTGACCATTCAAATAGATTAGCAAGTTTGCCTAAGGATTATTTAGAGGATTATTCTTTTTAAAAAAAAAAAAATTAAGTAAAATCACTTGGGCATCGTATGGCCCAAGTGTCCAGCAGAGTTGATGTAATTAGCTCCTAATTATAGAGTATCTTATCCTAATTACTCCCTGACATTTGGTGGTCTGTGCTACATAAGAGAATAAGCTGTGAGAATACAGCTTCAGGCCATAAAAAGAATCTCAGAAATCCATTAGTGTTTGAAACAAGCAGCATCTTCAGTAAACATCCCCTTTTTTTGGATGCTTGTTTCAGACACTATTTTCCTTAAAGTCTCCCATCTGTAAAACATGGGTCTCCATGCTCCCCTCTGAGTTTAACCCAAAGGTTTCTTCTCTCATGGGTATTTGGCCACCAACCAATTTGTCAGACAAAATGCATTTTTTATTCAAATGTAGTTAATGACCCAAATGAAATGAAAAGCTTGTTATGAGTTGATTTAAACAACGTGCTCTAATGGCCACATTCTTCCCTTCCCTCTCTCCCTAACAAATCTACTTCATTTCAGCTAGGTAAAATGGCAATGAGCTCTTTAAGCAAGGCTGAAACGTGTCTTTCGGGTGGAGGAACATGTCTAGCTTGAGATTTTTACTTTGAAATTCTCTGTCAAAAACTAATTAGAACAATCATGTAATTACAATAAATGCATCTCATTGGTCCCCAGTGGCTTGTTTCTAAACACAGGATTATTATTTAGGCATTCATGACAGTAACAAAAAGTACCAAATAAACCTAATGGTCTCTTTCTATGTGCAATAAAAATGACAAACAGTAGCTGCATGTTTTACTAATTTGGCAAAGTGATCTTAAAGTAGTGGTGGGGGGTGGCTGTGCAGTTATTTCAATCCTGTTGGTGGATGCAGAGCCTGAACTTGTCCTTACAAGGGCTACGGACTGAAGGCAACTTGGGTTGGCCTGGCAGGAGCTAATTGTGTGTCTTCCTCTTTCTATGAGAGTCCAGGGAGGGGAAGAGGTAATGTCTGATGTCACCCTCAATTCCAAGTGATGAAAATCTCTCCTGAATTCTGCCAGTGGGGAACTGCAATCAGGTTTACTGTACTGCCATGGAGTGTGAACCTTCCCTTTCCTCCAGTAGCGCAGCCAGGAAGGGGTTTGGGTCATGTAGGGTGAAGGTGGCCATACAGCTCCCCACTGGCCTCCTTGGCTGGGTGCTACCAGACCTGCTTCTGCCATGGAGAATTTTTTCAGTTGCTCTTGTTACATTTAGGCTTCTAGGATAACCTGAGTTTGGAAGGGCAAATCTAATCAATCCTCACTTGCCTTAGGACAGGCATCAGTGCACACACAGTGGGCGTGTCTCATCTTAATATGCTTATTTGATTCAAAGTTGTGCTTGATTTTAAACTAGTATCTTTTCAGGATAGAGATCTTACTGCTCTTGCAGCATGGAAAGGTCTATCTGCTGACACCGAGCGTATTGCTGGATCAGTATGTTGCATCAGTTTGGCTTGGGCTTGTCCCCTAGACAGATGAATGGTGGGGAGACTCACCATTTGGAGATGCCACTTCCTTTTTGACTATAGAAAGCACCTATCAAACAATATTGTCTGAATGCCTGACTTTTGTATGTCAGCATTGGGTGAATACCACTCTAACTGTTATTGTATCTTAAAGGTTGAGCGTAAGAGCTCTTGGTGGAGACATACGAACACTGTAAATCTTTTTACTGCATGTACCAACCATAAAGAGAAGTGATCTTCAAATGACATCATCAACCCAAAGGGCACTAGGAGAAGTTCCAACTTATGGCACAATAAATCATCAAGTGGTCTAGTAATGGACATTGAGCCTGGACAGTTTTGCAAAGTGAGTTCTCGCATAAAATGGTATTCTGCATTCTAAATGTGGATTCAAAACCTGCTTAGCTAGTACCACTTAAGCTTCTTTAGTGAGATCATTTTGGATTTCCACAGTTGACCAATCTTCCCAAATTGCTCAGTGTCTAATGTAATCCCAGATGTATTTACCATACCTCATTGTATTTATAGAGGTGACTAGGCCGTGAAGACCTGGCTTACTTCCAGGGACAAGAAGTCCAGCTTCCTCAGTGCATTTTCTTCTGAAAGTAATGCTATGGCACTCTGAGTTGACGGTGAACACATTTGTCTTTGCTCTGTGACGATGGTTGATCATTAACAAAATGTATTTCAGTATTTATGGTTACAGGCATATTGACCTTAATGCTACATACAGCAATGATCAGATCACAGCCAGCCGCTGTTAGGAAAAAGTGCAAGAGCTATTTCTGAGCAAAGAAAATGCCTTCAAGGCACAGCAGCTGGCCAAAGGGTAATACAGACCAAGTGAAGCACATCCTTGGTTCAAGAATGATAAACTGTCTGCTAAAGACTCTCTTTTTCCTCTCGGCTAGTTCTTGCCCCCACTTAGCAGTGAGGGGCTGCTGAAACACATGTTCATCTGGCACTTCTGCATAGCTGCTCTGTAGTGAAAGGAATTGAACTAATCTGTGTGATTTTTGAAGATGTGGCCCGTAGTTACATCTACTGATTATGATACCAGCACTTGTTTTAGAGAGAGATGCTCTGCTCAGATGCATCGCTTTGTAGTGTCCAACCGTTATTTCACCCTTCTGTACATTTGCCATCAATGTATGTTTGCATCCTATGTTGCTTTACTCTCAGAAGTGTCTGAAGTTAGGTTACATTTGCAAGACAAATGTGTGATATCCTTATCACAGTTCATTATTTTGGCACAGGGTTAGTGTCATTCTCAACAGCAGACAGGTCTGATCAAAGGCAGACAGAAAGCTTTTCTGCTGAGCAATGTGATGTTCTTGTGCCATAATGAATTACACACAGCTGGCTCGCCTCTGGTTTAAGAATCTCATTTTACTATTATTATGTCAGTGCAATTTCTTAATATTCCTGTATCTGGGCTCTCTTTGCAGGCATAGCACATTATTCATATGCTACAGTAGAATATGATGTGGAAAGGAGTGCAGAATGTGCTTTATTTGTGGCTAACTGGGTATGTAATGATGTATAAAGAGTCAGGAGCTGGTACTTAGCTGCAATGTCTCTTTTGCTTTCCTGTTCAGCCCCAGGCCTAAATGTAGAAGAGACTTAATTCATTTTTAAGATTCGTCTTCTACCACAGCCTCACCTCTTGAGCATGCTTTCCTAAAATTTGCTGGGATAACAGATTTTTGCTCAGTTAATACTGGCAATTAAATAAAAACAAACTCCAAGGGGATGACTGACAAGCTTTTGTGTTCAGCTTTCGTGTATTAATAAGGTTGGGGATTCTGAGCTGGAAGAGGTGACCTCCTAGGTGGTTTGCAGGGTGGACAGAACTTCCATCACCTTCACCAGAACTAGAACTGGGTGCTTGCTATAAGGAAGGGCTGGGGCAGTGCTCCTTCTGTCCTGCACTGGGAACAAGTGTCCTTTGGAATGAGAATCTCAAGGGACAGGATCACTTATTCTCACTCCCTGCATTAGCAAGAGGCTCAGGATTTAGGGGTCATCAGGAGTATGGGAGACAGATTTAAGTTCCTGCTATGCGCCTCAAATCACGGCCGCACATCTCAATATTTCAGTCTGTGTCCTCATTACAAGAACATTAGGTTTTTTGAAAAGAAAGGCTGAAATGGATGTGTGTCTCGTCTTATCCATGATGCAATTGGTAGCTATATTCCTATGAATCACTCTGGCTTATGCTTTCCGACAGACAGTTTTGTTAATGTATTACTGATCACTTCTCCCCATCCTCTTGAGAGCGTGAGGAGCAACAACTTTTCTCCTTGGGTGCTTTTACTGGTCACCATTAATTTCACAATTATATGCTCAACTGTATCAAGTGCCAATGCCCAGCTGTATCAACTGATGTGCCTTTAATTTTTTTAAGTGATGTTTTATTGATGCAACAGCATCTTCCTTGACCTTAAGCTTTTATTATATCTTCACTAAGAGTAATGAGAAATCTTTCTGCATTTTGCTAGCACTTCTGTCCACCCCCAGTGAAATATATCTTTATGTAATCAAATAGTCTGTGGTTTACTATCAAATCCAGTGTGACTGTGGGTGTTTCACATGGGTGATAGGATAGGCCAGACTCCGTTGCCTTTAGGTGGAGCACTTGACTGTTCTTGCAGTCATGAGCTCACAGTCAGAATTGGTTTTCTCTGGAGAGCACTGCTGTGGTTTAATATTTGGTCCACAGTTCCATGAATAATATCCAGAAAGTTATTCTAGATGGATGATACAACAAATTGGTTCCTTGGGCTAATTTGAGGCTTTTTCTTTAGCTTGCGAGGTCAATTTCCTAATGGATAAAAGTGGGTGTGTTTCAAAAAACTGCTGGCGTGCACATATATACACCCCCACACTACATCATGTAGATCAAGGTAATTCCATATTCTGCTCTATTTCAGGCTCTACACATTTCACCTGTCTTTGAGATGTTTAAAACTGAACAAAGCGCTGGTGATTGTGCTATAGGGAGTGACCTGGAATTGCTAAGTGAGTGACCTAAATGTTTCCTTTTCATCTCTCTGATTTTGTGAAATTAAAATTGCAGGTCAGGGAATATTGATGAGGCGAAGAGGATTTGCAATTCTTGTACCTCCAGCCTGACAATAATGCGGAGCAGTGGAAGTGCATGCAGTCAAATGGCGGGATGCTTACCCCAAATCTTTCTACTTTAGGAGCCCTGTTTTTTTGAAAATCGAAGGATTTATTTTCAGTCTTCTCGCTATGAATAAATAGCTTTGTGTAATTTGTGATACAGAGAAGAAAGTCTACTTTTCCCTTCCCATTTCTTCCACTCAATGAAACAGATTTGGGGGAAAAGTTACAAAAGTGTTAAGCAGGTTGTCGTCAATCTGAACTAAAACAAAATCCTTGCTTGCTTGGGCAGGCTTGCAGCCCCTTTCCTAAAGCTGTACAAGTGCAGCTTGCTTATGCAAGCCCAAATGTGCATGATTGAGGCCTGTCAAAACCCATAGAGAGAAATGGGCTCTACAGGCACATTCATCCATTTAGGCACATTTAGGCACTAGCTAGAACCTCCCCTTTCAAATTTGGAGCAGAGGTTCCTTAATCATCTGGCCATTCCCATCATCTTGTTAGTAATTTAACTCATTATGCTTAATATTCTGCTGATACTCAGGTCAACAGACCTGACATATTAGTCTTCAACAAGTCTTATACAAATGTGCAAGTGGTACATTGTTTCCAAGGAAAATTCCAGGAGATTTTTATCAGAACACAAACTGTTGATGCAATGCATTTTTCCCATGGCAAACACAGCATTTGCCCTTCCTGCACTGTCAGGAGATATAACTGTATTTTGCTCCCTGAGAATTAAATTGCTTTCCTGTTTTAAACCCTAAAGTCAGAAAGCTGAAGGGACAGAATCCGTGTAGAAACTTATTTTCAGCTAACGGTGACTTGGGCGGACTGAAGGAGATATGAGAAGAAATTACAGCACATCAGTTGAGCATAAATTTTTCACTCTTATTTTTGTTCTGACTTTTGTACCAAACTGTCTCCACTTCTGGTGTGCTTGTGAATATAAAGATGTTAAAATGAATTTGAGTTTGCTCGCTTCCAGTGCTGCCATTTCTCTGTCAGGCAGTGTGGAGAGTTAATAGTGAATGGGATGAGAAGTTAAAGCTTATTTAGGTAGTGGACAAAACCTGCTATGGCATGTGTCAAGTGGCTTGTGAGAATGACTGTGGCTCATAGCAGAATGTGCTGCCCCTCTCTCTGGGTCTGGTTCGACTTGTGCAGACTCCTGGTGTGTGCCCTGGTTTTTGATAGGATCCTGATCTACTGCCCCACATATAGGGAGATAAATCACAGCAGTGTCATCAGCTTCTGGTTATTCTGGTACAGAGGGCAGGCATCTGTCAAAGCAGATTCCTCTTTAAGAAGCAAAGTATGAGAGGGAGTCAGTGTTCTAATGAATTTTTTTTTTTTGGTGTAATCATGGGAAGAGAATGGCTACAAAGGAGGTAAAATATCCGAGGTGCAAGTCCCTTGCAAGAAGTAAGGGACAGACAATTCTCGGGTGGTTTTTTCTTGTGCAGCTTTGGGAGCAGGCTGGGAGTACCCATTCAATAGTGCACTTTCTTCTTTTCTTTTCCATAACTAGTTTAGTTGACAGCATACTGGTTTTGCTCTTTTGATCTCTGCTGAATTTGACTGTATTTTTCAGTAGCTACTTAGTATAAAAATAAAATGCGCAGGCTGCATCAAATAAACTAATTAAGGATTAGAATGAAAAAGTGTCAAAATCCGAGACCTCGCTGAGGCAGATTAGTCACTGCATATGAGACACGATCTAATAACTAATGGGTTGCTGTAGTAACGGGGGAATCGATACCCCTTGGCTGGTCAGGGAGCTGACAGTAATTTCTGCTGGGTCATAGATTCTGGAAAATGAAGTGCCACCTACTACAACACCAGTAATCTCTGTGGACTTTTTGACAACGGCACATCCTAGAAAGTTTATATCAAAGAAAATATTAGTCTCCCACGTCTGCTTGTTTATCCCCGTCACGGTTATCTGATATTGTTAGAGCCACAGGCAATTAAGTTTATACTCATATATGAGCTCTCACTGGGGTCACTTCTGAAATAAGTCTGTAAGGCTTAGCTAGGCTTAGCTTACTAAGTGGTGGGTTTGTAGGATGTTTCAGTGCATTTGTGCACTTCGGAGGAAGACAGTCTGCAACTGAGCCGGGCTTGCTGGGCTCTCTGTGCTCCTGCCTTGGCACCTGTATTTCCATGGGGATAATCTTCCTTACTTTATTTTTCTGAGTTGCAAACCCCTGGGGATAGGGACCCTCTTGAGCAGCACTGAGAACTGTGGGGCCCTGCTATCGCTTTGCTACTAATGAACAGCCAAAAGGGTCTTAAGTGCTGTGCAGGTCAGGAATGGGGATGTTGGCCAGAGGGAGCAGCTGGGTAAGCCCAAAAACTGCAGTGAGGTGGTGTGAGGATCTATATAATTGCTTTGAACCCCAATCCAGAGAGAAACGGGCAGTGTGGCTCTTGATCTATGGCTGGGAGGTAAAACTACCCAGTGCAGAAGCTTGAAGAGGAAACCAGCCGGCAAGGGGACTGCAATGGGCATTTCATACCCACAGCCAAGGAGAGTCGCCACCAAGCACAGCAAGTTAATGCTAGTCAAAGAGCTATGGGGGCTGATAAGGACTTTTTCCAAACATCTAGGGGGATGGAAGCGCTGAAGAGAAACTAGGCCACTCGTTAATGAGGGGAGTGGTGGTGTTAATTATGTCCCAAAATTGCCTGTGATACTGAGCTCCTGAAATTCATCTTCAGCAGAAAGCCATCAAGAAAGTAAGTTTGGGCAATTAGGAAATGGTGGAAGAAACAGTGTAAAAATAGCTTTGGATAATTAAAAGCAGATAAGGGAACATTGAAGAAGTGGCGAGAAGCACAAAGAGATCCTTGTGCTTTTGCTGAGCTCCGCGGAACCATCTCCGCAGTGCTGGGCCCGGGAGCGTTTGCTGGCCCTGGCTCCCCCAGGCACAAGCCTGGTTCGTGTGGGCTGTTCTGCTGCACGAGGGCAGTGAAGGCTCCTCTCCTTGTGCCACACTTGCAGCTGATACCCTCAGGCATGGGGAGAGGAACAAAAGCTGTTTCCTTTCTCCACTTCTCCCTATTTTTATGGGATGGGTGTATTAAGGAGGAAAAGCCCAGTGCTACCCAACTGTGCCCAGTGACTGCCCTGCAGCGCTGCTGGCACTTGTGCTGCTTGATACATAATGTTGGTGAATAATAATATCTGGCTTGATGTAACAAGAACTTTTTTATCAAATGCTTCTAAAGAAAAATGGCAGTCTGTGTAGCATATAATGGAATAGATGATAAATCACAAAATGGGGGAATACAATTGTGCTACTTGTGCTGGTATGAGTTTCTGTTTAGAAGATCCATATGTTATGTTTTTGATGACATAAATTTAATGAAACTCTTTGGAAATGCTGGCCAGAAGTCAATATACAGCTCAGTCCCAAGAAGTTTCCTAATGTCTTTGTTTGTTTTAGGTAATAATAGATCTGTTGCTGTGTCTCTCCTACTCAGTGCCACGATGTGATGCCGTAATGAAGTAATGATACGGAATAGCAGCCTGCCTAAAACAGCATTATCAGAAATGTCACCCCCTAACAAATTAGCAGTTGCAAAGTTTGCCCTCTGGTCAGAAAACCTTGTTCCTTTTGTCTTTTACTATAACTTATAATAACAAAGCCTGTGATGTCAATGTCTGCAGGGTATATTTCCAGTAGCTAAGCATGAAACATGTTTCAGTGGGGATATGGGGGAAAAAAAGAAGCATTTTTTAAAATTCAAAACAAAAGATTTTTGGCCTTGGGCATTCCAGCTGTAGCTGCTGTCAATATAGAGGAGATAGGGCTGGTTTTCTATGTCTTTTTTTTTTTTCTTTTTTCTTTTTAGAAAAAAAAAAAAACAGATGCTTGGCTCTTTTCATAATTCACAATATTAAAAAAAATAATAATTAATACCTCTGGAGATTGATGGAGAGGTTGCAGACTTCAAAGGAGTGAAATACAGTTTGTGTTTGGGACTCAAACAATGAAATGGAATTAGTGTTTTTTTTCCCTCCCCTCTTCTAGCTGGAGAATCATGGAGCTTATTCCAAAGCCATGGAAAGATCCCCTTTGTCTTTTAAGGGTGTTTTGTTCAACAGGTCATAAGAAGAATTGCAAAGCTAAAAGGAAATTTGGAAAAACAAGCCACTCTCAAAGCTGTAGTTAGCCCTGGCTCAGTGTGTGCATGGTGGAGGGGGACCTGCTACCTAGGGCTTGGGCTGGAGAGGAAGATTTCAGAGAAGTTGCCTCAAAAATCTCTCTGCAGGGGCACAACACCAGTGTCCCCCTGGAAAGCCCCCTGGCTCTGAGCTCTTTTCTTTATTAAAGTTACGCACAAGATCTTGATGGCAACCCATCCTCCCTGTCCTTTGGCAGGGGCATTGCTGGGTCCCCACTGGACTTTCACCTCCTCACTGTTCCCTGCTGCTGAACTCAGTAGCCCTTGTTTTGGGGACAACAAGCTCTCTGGGCTGTGGGTGGTCTGACTGGTCTTGAGACTTTCCCCTTCTTTCAATCACAATTTTGTAATGCTTCAAGTAGGAGGGTGCCCTGTGTTTTCTTGCAGCAGGCACCAAATTGGACCTGCTCTCTGCTGCTTGGCCAGATCAGTTCAGTGATGCTGACTTGCACCAGCTGAGCCTCTCTAGGTTTGGTTTTCCTTCCAAAAGCTAAAAATAAATAGGAAGTGTTTCAAGCACATCTTGAAGAATTAATGGCTGTTCCATGAGCTCAGGGATCTGAGGAGGAAGGGAGAGAAGGAATGGGGAGGTGACTCTGAAGGAGAAATCTCCTTGGAAAGAGCTCCAGAAGTCAGGGGCAGATTCCCAAGGCTGCTGAATATGTGGAAGAGCTGGCCTTGGGGGCAGTGATAGAAGCCATTGATTGGTATTTTTTGCATTGGCAGGGAAAATGTATTTGGGTAGAAAGCCTGACCTTTGTGATGTGTGCTCAGCTCATCGAGGGCTGTGGAGGGACCAGCCCGCTGGGTTCGATGTGTGAAGCAGCCCAGCATCCAGCTGTGGGTTGTCTGCCAGATAGACTTAGAACCTGTCTTCAGATAGATACAACTGTCTTTTCTAAAATATATATATATATACATATAGATTTGAGATACAGTAGTGAAAATGTGCATAGGATAGCAGTTCAATCCAAATCAGTGACACTTCACTTATCCAGGCAACTGGGAAGTGCTTAAATACTGCAACCTGTGGCTTAATTATTTACCTGTGGCTTAACTGGGAGAAATTTTACTGAAGAGTCTGTTTATTTTCCTGTGGAGAAGCAGTAAGTTGTCTCTAAATGAAAATGTTTTTGGTTGAAAAACCTGCATCCGCCTCCCACCAGCGCAGCTGAGCTTACTCCAGCATGTGATGGAGGTGGCCTACCCTGCTGCCTGCCTGTGAAAAAGCAGTTTTCTTTGCTGCAGTCCTTCCGTGGGCTCCGGGTGTGCAGGTGGGGCTTTCCTCATGGAAGCAGATACAGTGCATCATGCCCAAGAGCACCTCACCTCGTATGGGTGCTCCACGGGGCAGGGAGATGTGGCCATTGCTGATGCTTGGCTGTGAGCAGAGGGTCTCTGCAGCGATCACAGAATCGCAGAATGGTTGAGGTTGGAAGGGATCATCTAGTGCAACCTCCCTGCTTGAGCAGGGACACCCAGAGCACGTGGGACAGGGTGGCATCCAGGTGAGTTTGGAAAATCTCCAGAGAAGGAGAGTCCACAACCTCTCTGGGCAGCCTGTGCCAGGGCTCTGTCACCCTCACAGGAAAGAAGTTCTTCCTCATATGGAGATGAAACTTCCTGTGTTTTAATTTATACCTATTGCCCCTTGTCCTGTCGCTGGCCACCACCGAGAAGACTTTGGCCCTGTCTTTATGTTCTCCCCTCAAGTGTGCTGCTTAAAACACATCCAAAGGGCTTAAGAGCAAAAGTCTATTGTACTTGGGCAGATCTGTGCTCTTCCCTAGTTTACTGGAGCCTTACTTGATTTTAATCCTCTATAAATTTGATGTTGATGGTTACTTCCTTCCTGGAGCTTGGAAGGGTCATTTATGCAGGATCAGATATTCTATGTTGTGCTGCTAATGTGTCTGTGACTATTTGCTGTTTCTTTTCCATGTACAATGAATAGAGACAGAGTGGGAGCCATAGTCTGGACACTCATCCTTATTTAAATGACCTTTTAACTTCAGTGTGCTATTCTTGTGTGCCTGAGAACAGTTTTTGTGCATGAAAGGCTGGAGGATCAGATATTGCCATTTGCATACTCTGGTTAGAGGATAAACTCGTGCTTATATCCAGCTGTGGGGAAGCTCTGGTGTCCTGCCAGTGGAAAATGCTTTGAAAAATGTTTTTCATCTCGAATATCCATTTAAGTAGATCTGAATGTGCCTGGATGCTTCTGGCTAGGGTGCGAATGCCAAAGGCTCCCATTTCCCCCAGCCCCTCTGCACTGCAGTGTCTTGAACCAGGAATCTCCTTTTGAATCCCAATAGGCAAATTCCTTACAGCACTTAGATCTCCGAGCTTCATTGGACTTGTTCAACAACAGAAGCTTTATATCATTGTTTTTTCACCTCAAAATGCTTAGTTTCTATTAACAACCTTACAAAAAGGGCAGTGTATTACTTCTTGGTGATCCCAATGATAAATGAAGCACATTATATGTGAAGTAAAGGCTCTATTTATCCTTGCTCCCTCTTTTTTTTTTTTTTTTTCTCTTTGAGTCCCAGCAGGTTTAATGTGAGTAGCTTTCGGTGACCTTCATAACAAATTGAGAATAAACCTCTGTACATTCTCACAAAAGTGAATAGCATTGCAGACTTTTTATTGGAATAACAACAATACTAGCGAAGAGCTGTATTAATAGTATTTGATAATGCAAAAAAGCTAATGTGCACCGAAAGCCAGGTGCCAGCACTATTTGATTGTTTACCAACATAGTCATAAAGAAACAGAGTTATTAAAGAATCTGAAATCACTCAGTAATTCAGCTTCTGACATTGATGGATGGGACTTGGCTGTTCCTCTTTGCTAAAGCTGCTGACTGGATAAATGTTTTATTCATGAAGCCCAGGGCAGGAAGGGATGCCAAAGGTTTAAGAATATTTTAAGAAACTCTTTGACATGTCAAGCAAGTTATCAGGTGTTGTTAAGCAAAGGAGCTGAAGTACTACATTTAAACATAACCGAACTCTGAACATATATAACAACAATACATCAAAAGCTAGGATGCAATTCTTATCTCGAGTAGAGTAGGGAATGATGAGTTAGGAATACAAGTCCTTTTATTTCCTGCACCTTTGTACCTTCACACATTTTGCAGCCCTGTCTCTCTGTAAGCATTTTTATACTAAAGGGAATTCTCCCATTTGCATTGTGGGTTTAGGATTGGAAGCAAATAAATATTTACATATGAAACTCTACAAGGTCACGTATTCAGCTCAGGCACAAAATAAATGATCTGATGGTAATGTTCATAGAAATTGCAACCAGGAACAGACTATTTAAATCAGAGGGAGTGGATTCAGCCTGACCTATCAGTGGGAAAAGTTGTTCAAAATGGTAATTATTGAAAGAAGCTGTTACTGAAATACAGAATAACAGGGGAATTTTCTCTTCACTCCTGTTCTGTTCTCTTTCTGTCTGGCAAGGGTGTTTTCTTACAGCACGTCACCTGCTTTGGTGGGCTAGTGCTGACGTCTACCAGTGAAGGACCTGCTTGCACCTACTGATTCAAACTTCTTGATCCTGTTTTATGAGAATTCTTTATAACAAGAACCTTTTTTTCTTTTTTCTTATTTTTTTTCTTTGATGGAGAGCTGTGTTTTGTACAAAGAATTTTAATGAGGAGATCCTTAGCCCCACAAGGTCCTACATGGGCAAGTGTTTGAATATTTCATAATCTGTATTAACTTCTTTTAAGTTTCTGCAGTCTCATAAGAGCAGAACAGATGAGCTCTTGATGGAACTGAACTGTCAATCTGAACATGGTGACATTAGAAAATAGCTCTGCTTCTGAGTCTGTGTGAAATGTCCTTTCTTGCCAAGGGAGCTGCAAAGTGGAGTTTAAATGTGCCTTATGACATCTCAAGAGTGTAAAAATTGGGAAAGGTATTAAAAATGAGTAATTAAAATTGAAGCCTGATAGATAATGGTGAATGAAAAGCAGGCAAGTACTGCACTGCCACTGCCCTTTTGATTTGCAGAGATTTAGTACTAAAGACCAAAAGCATATTTCTCGTGGGCACCAGTTAAAATTCAAATCCAATAGACCAACAGTGAAAACTACTGTCAAAAAAGCTGTCAAGTTGTATCAAAATAAGTCACTATATTACTTCTCTTTATCTGTCAAAGCCATTGATTATTTTCAATAGAGAAGCCCTCTGACAGTTGCTGAAACTGAAGAATCCTGTGTTGAAATGATTTGGTTGACACATGTCACTGTTTCCTAAGCAGATAAGTCAAACATGTTTGGGGTATTTTACTCTCTGTGGGAGAAAGCATGTTTATGTAGTATTTTATGAAAGATAAATAATGCAGAAAGGAAGGAACATCCATTAGCACTTCACTCTCAGCTACATCTACCAGTGTTTTTTTATGTAGCCTCTTTTAAAAATGTTCTTTGCGTAAAATGTTCTGTTCCTTGGGCAGCTGTGATACATTGCAAGGAATTACTTAGATACCTGGGAGTAATTCAGATAGTGAACTGTATGGGTGCTACTCTTGATCGTAGCTGACAGTTTACTGTTGACTACACCAAACTGCTGTTTTCTACCAGTCACAGTTGTAGCAGTGGTATAGATATTAATATTCTGTGAAATGCTCATTTATATTGGAGATGGGCAAACTGAGGAGAGCAGAATGAGGGCCATAGTCTTGGAATCACCACCAGTTTTCAGAACGAAGCTTGAGCCGAGCCTCTGTCCCAACTCTTAGTGTGATTGTCACCTCCACTGTTGAGGGATGGTGACACTCCTGGCTTTATAGGAGCTGGCTTTGCAATTCCTCAAGAATAATTCTTTGTAGAGCTGATAATCTTTATGAAAAAATGCCTTTTTATTCTTGCTAGAGAACAAAAAATATATGAGCAGTTTTAACACCTTTAGTGAGGGCAGCTCCAGTTGTCTTCATGTTCCACTCTGTCCTCATGTCTGGCTGTAGAGGTCACTTTACATCTAAATCACATTAATTGCAGGATGTTTTCAGTGTCATCTTTGGGGAAGAGGCTGCTGTGAGCAGCCGAGTCGCTAAGTTATTAATGTTGTTAAAAAGGTGAAAACGGGCTCAAACTGTAGCGATCGGGACAGACTAGTGCCCTTGTACATGGTCTTTATTATTCATTAGCACATATTGTGCTTCCTCCTAAAAATAATTCAGGCTACACTTGTATCGCATTAAGATAACACTAAATCTTTCTATAATTTGAAAGAAATACTGCTCCCAGCTGTTGTTGCAGACGTGAGCTAAACAAAATCCGCAGAAGTGCTAAGGGAGCAATCGTAAAGCTCGGCTCCGTTTGGCACCGCTCTCCTTTGGTGTCACTTCCCGCAGAGCGGTTGTGAGCAGACTGCTGTGTTTGTGACCGTAGTGGCCTTGGGCTCTGAGCTTGTGGCATGTCCCATGTCTGGGACCTCGCTGCTAAGAGGAAGTGCCAAATCCTGCAGACACTGGAGCACTTCCCGGGCACCCTTGGAGGGTGTTGGATACCTGAATGCCCAAGGAATCCCAGCTACCAGATCCTGGTGCTGGTCATTCTGGGGATTCTGACTGGTTTCTTCCTCCCTGAAATGAGCACTGAGCATTAGGCAAACATCTTGCCACCCCTCTGCAAAGCCTACATTGGTTATGACTAAAAATGAGGTGCAGAATCATAGAATCATTATGGTTGGGAAAAATCTTCAAGATTATCAAGTCCAGAGCTATGGAGAGCCAGTTCTCAAGCACATCCCAGTGCTGGACTTGGACTAGTCATCACAGAAGTGGGGCCCTGTGGTGGCCTGGGCTCTGCAGCGTGTCTCTGCTTATGCAGAGTTTAGCCTGGCTCAAATTCAGCACTCGTGTGTCTTTTCTGTTGCCAGCTTCTCCAGTTGTTTTTGGTTGGTGTTTATGCAGCACGTAGCACATAGGGGCCTTGCCTGCATGGCTGCTCAGGAGCTGCCAGAAGGTGTTTAATATTAATAATAATATTAAAAAGAAATGCCTGTAAATATGAGTAGTGACAGGCTCAGAGTTTTAACAGCTCAGGAAGGCTTTGATTTCACATGGGTAGAGATGGGGATGTACCGCCTCCCCAGATGACAGGCTTGGATGGAGAAAAGAAAGAGAGCTGTAAACACATGCCATGAAGTACAGCTCTGTGTCCTCCTTCGCCACCTCCCCTGCAGCGCCAATGATTTACTTGGAGCATCTGAGAACCAGCAAACAGCAATGGAAAAATTAACCCCAGCAAACTTACAAGCTTGCACCTGACCCCAGAAGTGTCCCGTGCTGCTCATCCAGGTCGGAAGGGCTCAGCAGAAAGTGGGGGAGAAATGTGCTGTTAAAAAAGAAGCAGGGTGTGAGCTGCTGCATGGTGACAGCTGCTGAAAGATGCTGTCCCAAAGCGTGGCACTGACGGCGTATTGTAGTCAGAAGATAGAAAAGCAGAACAAATGGAGCTGCTCTGTGTGTATGGCCCAAAAAAGGCATCCCAGCCTAAATGCCACCAGCTGTAGGTGCGTGTGTGTGGGTACCCTTTGGGGACAGCACCATTGCCCCTTGCGTGGCTGGAAGCCTCGTGGCTCAGGGGAGACCCTGTGTGTGATTTGGGGGAGCATCATCCCACAGGTGCTTATGATCATCAATGATAATGAACCAAAGGCACTGGAAGGAGTGTGATTGAGGGGAAGTGGCAGTGCTTTTTTTTTTTTTTTTTTTTTGTCTAGCTGCAGATTTGGTTGCGGAGCAGCTTGGATTGATGTTTTTCCTCTGACAATTTTGCTAATAAGTCGGTGACTCAGAGCATGCAGCAGCTGGGATGCTTTAGCTGAGGTAGAAGCTATTGTTTTTATCCCAAAAAAATGGAAGTAGCCATTTTTGTTTTCCAGAAAGCTGCTCTCTGGAAAATGTGATGACTTTTCTTCTTCCCAGCAGAAACACAGATTTTTCAAATAACACCCAGCTATGCTTTTGGATTGTCTTATCTAATATGCACAAGTTCTCATTAGAAATAAATAAATAATGCATGTGACAACTTGGTATGTCATCTGTGGGGAAAATACTGATTTTCTGAAATTGGTTCCTGTAATTAAGAACATCCCAGAAGCCATTGCCAAGAGCTGCTGCACTAAGCGATGCTTTGAAATGAGCTCCTTGGCTACCTGAAGAGCAGATTCCCCGTGTGGCCTCAGAAGGCTGCTGCTGAGAACTTGGGAATATTTCTGTAGTAGAGCACATCATTGATCTAAATCCTTGGAAATGAACTTCTATCTGGATGTGAAACTGCTGCAGATCTCCTTCATCTTTCTTCTTCCTCCTGTGGTTGTTCAGAATTTGGTTCCTACTGAAATAATTCAGCATTTTTTTTTGAGGGGAAAAGCAACTGCTCTACAGGAAGTCTCTGAAGGATGGCAGTGAGCATGAATATATCATTATAAAAGGACATTCTGCATTCAGAAACCAGATGTGGTCTGCATTTCACTGAGAGTGCTTCTGTTCATAGGCTATGGAAGTGTGTGGTACATTGGGTGATAAAGACTTTCCTGACATTGTTTTGTTTAAAAATCCCTTTGAAGATTGTTGTGTTCACCTTTCTTGGAAATTACAATATATCAGGTAAGGAATGTGGGGTGGTTTGGCTTAGCTGTGCATGAGAATGTGTCCTGGCGGTGACCGAGGCCACTTCTCTCCATCCTATGGAGGCTTGCGGCACAGCTGCGGAAAGAGGAGGCTTGAAATTCAGAAATGCTTTAAAAATACATTAGGCTTTTAATAATTTTATAACATCTACACTCTTTAAGAAGCATACTGCTTTGAATAGCTTGAGTAATCGCATAGTCTTTGGTATGAGGTGTGTCCCTTGAGCCCATGCCAAGTAGTGATAAGCTGAAATCTGCCACACCATCATCTCAACAGGACAGAAAGCAACAAGCTGGTGAAGGGTTTTGATCCTTCAGTATTTAGTTAGATCTAAAGATATTTAAGATCTTTATAAGAATTTTCTAGGGCTCTATTATTAATCAAACACTGATAGAAAAAAATCCATGTAAATGAAAGGAGTTTGCTATTAATTAGATGGAACAATTGATCTTGTAATGGAGTAAGTTTGAAAACAGAAAAAGATCTTGAAGGCTCAATGGAAAACATCTGTTCGGGTCTGAGCAGTGATCAGGAAAGCATAAATATGAAATGGCATGACATTAATTTGCTAAACAGAGGACAGCATGGAAAATATGACAGTATTGTTTTAGAAATGGTGACACGGCCTCACCTTGAGAGCCATGTTTGGTTTCAGTTACCCTAATTAAAAAATGATAGAGCAACAAATCGAAGAGATTTGGTGAAGGGCAACAAACCTAATCAGAGACATAGAAAAGACTTGAGCAAAAAGATTTGCACGCAAGTTGAGCCTGCAAAGGTTAGGTCTGTTTATTCTGGGGAGAACAAAACAGAGACAGACAGAGGCTGTGATGGATATAAATAAATCGGAGATGCCATGACTTTTTATCTCTCAGATAAGAAAGAGATACCAAATTAAACTTGACGTCAACACATTGAACAGTTTTAATAGGAAGCACTTTTAACCTAGGTTTTAATTAGCCTGTGGGACTCATTGCCACAAGGTAGGATATTGAGACCGACAGATTGGCGTCATTTGTATGATTAGCGATATCATCTACAGCGAGGCAAGCTGGAGCTCCAGCCTTTGTACTTTAGGCCATACACTAAGCACAACTGGTCCCATAGGCATACTAGTGCATAATCCCCCATTATGGGGTTTTTACAGTGCCTTTTGAAGCAGCTGGCACAGTTTGGTCTCTAGGCCATTGCTTGGACTCCAGCACTTTGAATCCTGTGCTTGTGACAAGGGCTGAGCTACATAATTTCTGGATAGAAAACCATGTGTAAAGGTTTGGATGTCTCTTTTTTCCTCTGCACTTTTATGGACTTCCCTGTGAGCTGACTGAGTTTGCCAGCCTAAGGGAAGAGTGAATATTTACCTCTCATGGAAGGTGTCTGCCCATTCTGGGCTGGTTTGTTTTACTTCCTTTGTCCTTTTAATAGCTCTCATCCTTTAGTGTCTTTAATTATTGCACATTTTGGAGCATCTCGCCCCAAACCAGCTGCCATCAATAAACTGGTTTAGTAATTATTTCTCTGGCTTCTGAAAGTGGCTGTCACAAAGTCAAGGGCACTAGGAACAGGTGGACCACAGAACGACTGCTTGATTTTGGTAAACAGTGTGGAAAAAATGGCACTTTGACTCAGTTCCTGTAACAGGCTAGTTGTACAGCTTTTCTTAATAAGGTGCTGTATGTTTTCCAATGTCACAGCATATGGTATTAGTCACTGCAAGGCATCCATTGCTTTTTTCTTTTTCCTTTTGCAGACGTGTGGAAAGATGGAATTTGTATGAAATGGGCATGGGACAGAAATGCTTCCAAGCATGCAGGGTTTTTTGTTTAGGGAGAGCCTGTTGAGGACAGGCTGCAGTGGGCACCGGGGAGGCTGTTGGAGCAGGCTGAGGTGCAGCACCTGGGTCGTGCAGATGCTCTGCTCCGTGCAGCTCCTGCTCCCTGTCCGAAACTTGTGCTCTGAGGCACTTTGTGCTTATAGGGCAGTTTAGGCCACCCCTCACAGCATGGTAATGTGGTTTCAAAAACAAAGAATACCTTGGGGATTCTCTTTTCATCTGTTTGTCATCTAGTCATGCATTGAGCCTCCGCAAGCTGGATAGCCAATGTGGGGTGATAGCAGATTTTGAGAAATCCTAGTGGTTTTTAAACAAAAGAGCAAAGTCTCTGCACACGTTGACATTGGAAAAGCATGTTCTTCTGCTTCACATGCTATCAAGTGCAGCTGTTAAACTCTGAAACATTTTTTGGACAAGGAACACTATGTTCCTGTGAGATTTTAAGAATGAATTAATAGAGCGTTGATGTAACTTACTGGCTTCTTGGAATGCCTTTGTTTCCAGGCAGTAAAAATCTGCTTGCTAGTTGTCCAGAAGTCAGTATCCATAAAAACCTGCCCCAGGCAGTTTGTGGAGGGCTTCAGTTAATGAAGTTATGCACTATTATCCCTGCTTTGGGCTGCTAGTGAAGGAAAGGAGAAAAGCACAACTAGACAACTGTCTTATCCTCCTGTTTTGAGACCCATACTTGATCCCATTGTGATTGCCAGAAGCAGGCAAGGAATGGAGCCAGAAGAGTGAAAATTAATAGTGGTGTCATCTGAAATCCCTATTTACAAGCTTAGAGACATGCCTGGCTTAGGCTTGGACTTTATTTGCGAGGAGGGGACGGCTCATTCCCCAGTCAATGCTGGAGAATTCAAAATTTCAGAGTAAAAGCCTCTGCAGTAGACAGTGCACAAGCTGCTTTGTAATGAATGGGACATACCCTGTTGTCTCCGTAACTATGTTTATTCAAATATATTCGGTTTACAGGAGATAGTGCTCGCAATAGTCAAGGGTGAAATGACATCCTGAAGGGTTTCTTCTTGGATGTTAAGGCCTTTGGTCCTTGGTGCACAGCTGTAGTGAGGAGGAAACAAGCAGCACTTACTTTGTCCTCAGAGTTTCTGTCTCCCCCGTTTGGTGCTTTACTCCATTACACACGTTATTTGCCTTCTTCCTTCTCCTGGTTTCTTTGCCGCTGCTGCTCTTGGAACGTGGACCATTCCTTCCCTCCCAGGGACCTTCCCTCCCCACGTGCCTTGCTCACAGCCTGCCCAAGAGCACAGAGGACCTAGGAAAGGCCAAGCATGCAAGTTTTACATTTTTGATAATTGTTTTGTCTCAAAGACTCTTCCAGACAAACCAGGAAGGGTCACTGTTTGGATTTGGTCATCTGGTTGCAATGAGGTGGCTGCCACCTCTGTAGAACTCCATCAAGAGCGGCATGGTAAGTTATTCAAGCTGTTACAGTTGAGTTTTTTGACCTAAAAGGAGGTGGGATTGGGCTCTGAAGATACTTAGCAATTTCCAGCGCTATCCATTCCCCCAAGGAGGAAAGTAAGCTCCTAAGCCCTAGATAAATGCTCGTTGCTTAGACAAATGCGCAGAGATCCTCAAATCCTCTCTAGAAAGAGGGGATTGCAATATTAAACATAATTATGAAATGTCTGTAGAGTTGTAGCTACAGATGGAGCTTTATGATTGGCTTGAAGTGATGCTGCACCAGCATCAATTATGCCCAGCAAATGCACAGAGATATTTTTGGGGGTGGTATTCTCGTTTCACAGCAGTGCTCAGTCACTTGCAGTCACCAGCCAGGTGCCTTCCCGTTTGCCCCCCAAACATGCCATGATATCCTGGAAATGCATGGTCTGTCATGTCCTATTGCTTCAATAATGAGCAGCTCAGATGAACATTTTACCCTAGCTTGGCACCTACGCTGTCAAAATTACTGCGACTGAGGGAGCCTGCGTGTCTGCTATTGCAGCTGTGAATATTAGCTACAGAGTGGCACTAAATCTTGTTTAAGCTACAGTCATTCCACCCAGTGATGAATGTCACTACCTGAATAATTTGGGTAATTTCCTGCAGCTCCAGTGTACTAGCAGAGAAGTGAATGTTAATTTACTGCTAATTTAGTATACTAACCCTTAATTAGCAACGAGCAAGCTCTGAAATATTGGGTTCTGAAAGCTCATCAAACTTTTACCAAAAAAAATCCCCTCCCAGCTGAACTCTTCACTCTATTTGAGGTTATTAGCAAAATGCTATGGGAGTGCTGTTCATTACCTCTCACTAGGATATATGTAGCTGGGAACACCCCCCATTTACCACACTTGTCGCAAAAGTCCATTAAAAAGAATCTTGCTGTTATGCAGTATATTCAGCTGTTGTACTGTAATATGCAGGTAGCTTTAGTGACAGGCAGGATTAATGGCCCAGATTATCAATGGCTGGTGACTAAAAAGGTAAGAGAGAGGCTGAGTGGGTCTAATGGGCTGGGTCGTGGCTACAGAAAGCAGTATGTGGCTATGTAAAAAAGCTGGATGTGGCATTAGTACATCATCCCCTCACTTTTTTTTTTAACCCTAGGCTCAAGCAGAGTGAATTCTGCTCAAATAACCCCGTTGATTTTGCAGGGATGACTTGCACAGTAAGGCACAAGGCAGCCTGAACAGGCATCTGTGCAAAAAGAGCAGGGCAGTGCACAGAGCCCTATGTCATGTGCAGGGAGAGCTGCTGAAGCCAAATCAAACACTAAGCTGGGCAGTGGGCCAGTGCATGACTTATCTACAGCTCTGCGGCTCTGCATTGGTACAGGAGTGTGTTGTTGTGAGGTGTTTTTTTTTTTTTTTTTGGAATGGGAAGGCCAAACTGTCAAGTGAGACTTTATATTGTTGTTGGGATTGAGGTTGGGTGAACCCCGTAATTCTGGAGAGCTCTGCTAATGGTCAGCAGCAGTTTCATCTGCAGGATTGCTGAGGTATCAGCTGGCCTAGGAGCACAGTAACAAGTGGAAAGGCTTTTGATGGAGAAGAAAGACTTCGAGCACCTTCATATCCCACTGCAAAATGAACCTGTCTCTAAGAAGAGGGAGCCAAAGATGCCAAACTGCAGTGTCAGGCAGTTCTGCCTTGTTTGTGCCAAGCAGTCTCCAACAGCACACATCTTCTGGCTCTGTGGCTGCATCGCCACACTCCGATTGCTCCAGCTCCTGTTTTGGAATCCAGCTTTGAGTGGTTCCTTATGAGTGCTGGATTTCACAGTCAGGCAAGTAGAAAAGAATTGCCCTGAGAAGGGAAACTTAAGCAGTCTTAAGACAAGTGAAGCAGGGTGGCAAGTCAATCTTAAATTCGGGTCATCCACCTGAAGTCAGTGTTTGCTCTGTCTGTGCATCTTTCTGCACTGTCTTTTGTCCCTCCTTGGGGTCTCATCACCTTTCTATGCAATAGCTGATATTTCTGTTGTCTTCCAGAATGTTTCTTCATTAGGTAAATGCCCCTTTCCAGTGCCAGAGAGTTCCCATTTTGTACCCAACCCCATGGAGGAACATCTCAACCCTACGCAGAAGTGCATGTGCAGGAAACCTGGGGCATGTGCTGGGATTTCTGCAAGACTTCCCTGTTCACCACAGCAATCTACCCAGTTCCTTTGCAACTTCCCCTCATGCCCCAGGTGTGCCTGGCAGAGTAAGAAACCAGTTACCCTCCTAAATGGTGAGCATGGCAGTCAGGCTGCAGCACAGTTTTTCTATTCAACTCATTTATCAGAGCTCCCTGTCTTGAGAAGATCAGTGTAGCTTCATTAGCTACTGTTTTGCTCCAGCCAGGAGGAGTGGTGAAGTGTTGTGTTTGTACCTAAGAAAAAAGCTGTTGAAAAATGACTCTTTGTACTTTCCCTTCAACTTTATCTTTGAGACATTTTTGAGGATTTGTTGAGCCTTCCTCCACAGAACATAGTTTTCTTGAGGAAAGTTTTGCTATTGCCAAAGAGACGTTTCATGAAATAGAGAGTGAAAAATGTTGCCAATATGTAATCTTTTTCCTATCCCCCTGGGCAGAACAGGTCTGAGATGTTAATGCACAGGTAAGAGGGATGTGTCCTCAACTCCTGTTTTATGGCACTGAACTTGTCAGAGAAGGGAGGGACCGTCTCTCTCTACCTCCTTTTGAAGGGAACTGATCTTACCCAGCTATTTGTTACAAGGACTGAGCTGGGAGAGAACCTCTTACTCCCTCAGGTCTTGTTGCATGCATCTAAGAGCAGAATTTGACATCAAAATTAGCACTTGCAATCCATTATTCAAAGAAGCATGAACTTTTGTATTTATGTGGTGGTGTTGTGCTGCTGGAGCACTTTAAGGTCGTCCATGTTATGTCGTATTTATCTGCAGTGTATTATTTAGACTGAAAGGGTGAGATTTGTCTAACCTAAAGTAGATGCGTACATCTGAGCTGAACACCTGCAGCTCCTAGGACAGACAATAGAAGAAAATTAGCACTTTTCAGGTGCTTTCAGGTGTTTCATTGTCCAAAAATAGATGCTTAAGAGAGATGATATGAACCTTAAAAGCACTTGTTTCTCCCCATTTATCACAAAAGGGCATTGAGGGTGTTTAGTCTAGATGCAGATGTCTACAGTTAGTGAAGATGGGTCCCATCCCACCTCTTAATCTTCTTCAGTGATCCAGGAAAGAGACAGGCCTGATAAACAGGGCAAGGGAAGACTCAAGTTCAGGTTGTGAAAGCTTTTTTTATGTAGTTTGTAGTTAGTGTTTCATGTAAGAGGTATGTTCTGTCTAAGATGAGTTTTATGACAGCTGAACAGAGATCAGTAGCCAAACTTACAACATGGGAACTACTAGAGCGCTTAAAGCAAAAACTTTAAGGCAAGAGTGGATAAGACTTAGAGTAAAGGATGGATAATCCATGGGATGGGAGCTCTTATATGAGACTGTGATCAAAAGGGATAGAACAGGTATTTGTGTTTTAATGTGACTCTCGGGAGAATGACGTTGCCCTAATGTCTGTCCCTGGGTGCAACCATGTTCCAGGCTTAAGAAGCTTGGTAAAATATTGGGCGAGCTTCAGAGGGTCATGAGAAACTACAAAACCTCCTTCATAGTTCTTTATACTGAAAGACTGCAGAAGATCATGGTTCTGGTAATGAAAACTTGGTCACCATCTGTAAGCGGTGGTACAGGGAGCAGGAGCTTGCCAAATTGCCTGTTCTCCTGGCAGAGGGAAGGGACAGTGATGGGTGAAATAGGAAGTTAAACAAATCCTTGGGTGAAAGAAGAGGTTTCAGTGGGACCTGGGCGCTGGGATAACACATGGAGGGTGATGCTGCTTCTGCATTGCCAATTTTATAATCGCAACAGGGTATTTTTCTAACAGAGTGGCTGTAGCCCAAAGAGGGATTAATTCAGGGCAGTTTGTGCTGTGTAGGAGGTCGATATAGCTGATCAAAACAGACCTGTTGTGGGGGAAAAAGGCTGTGTTTCCATAAATCATGGCCATGGCTTTGCCCAAATGGTTTGGAAGCAGACTATTGTTTACTAATCTGTAAAGTCTATAAGCAGAAACTTAAATTTTCTTCCTGGAAGCTCTTTAAAATTGATTCCCTTAGTAAACCCAGCTCCAGGAAATCCAGGACAATGCCAGTTAATTAAGGCGATTAGCAAGTAAACTGGTGCTTCCTTCCACTGTGGGTGAGCAGTTGGCATTTTAGCAAACTTTGCCTTTTAATAATAATAGTTCTTGGGGCTGTCATATCCACCTCCTCTACCCTTTCCCAATTATAATTCTCTTCTTTTGATCTTGGGATTTTTTTTTCTTTTTTCTTTTTCATGCTGCTTGGAGATGACATTTTATGAAATGTTCATTTTAATTATACAGGGATGGTTATCACTGCAGGGATGTTGGCACCGGCTTTCAATGCAAAATCCTTATTTTCTGCTGATGATATCTAGGCAGGAGCTGCGAGCCGTAGGCACCTGAGGGTTGTAACACATCACTGTTCGCAGCCGCGAGCGGCAGCGCACAGGAGTTAAAGCAGAAGAGGGACGACCTAACTCAAGCCGAGGATATAGATGTTGGCTGGGGAGACCAGCACCACGGGGACATCCCTGGGGCTCCCTGCACCACTTAGTGCCACGCTGGCACCAGCAGACCTTGTGTCTTGTCATCAGTGGGTGCCACTGCTTGGCTGTTGGCTCATGCAGTTGCTCTTTCAGATTCAGCAATAGAAGTTCCCTGCTCAAGAGCCACATGTGATGACAACATTTACTTCAGATAAGGTTGTTCCCTCCTTACTTAATACTTCTTGAGGTTTTATTCTTCTCAGTGGGACTACATGCACATTAAAGTCCTCCCCCATACAGGTACCAGTGCTACAACCTCAGGGCATGGTAATAACAGTGCTTAGCTTTAGTGCTATCATTAGCAGATATGAAAAACCTCTTTAAAAAAGAAGCTGGAGCCTTTATTTGTGTAACGTGCCCGGGGCTGGGACACAGGGTGAGACCTCCTCAGCAGGCACTGCAGGCTTCGCACCCTGACACCGTGACTGCAACGTGATGTCCTTTTAATGCGGCTCCACAATAACATTATTGCAACCTTGAGAGGTTTCCTGCACCTTTGAATGACCTTTTTGGGTGTAATTGTGTGATGGTTTAAATTTGGCCCAGGGTGCCCACGTTAGCGTTTTGGCTTTTATGCATTTCTCTATAGACTGTTTAATGACTCCTGTGGCCACACAGGTGCCTGGTTGCTGCCGCCCTTGCACACTCGTGCCACGGGCTAGGTGCCGAACTTCATCCTGCACAAGCGTGTGACTAATGACAGGTTCTTCCCCTAAGGTCCCTTCCCAGGTTGCTAGCACCTCCTCTCTGCAACTGAGGCGGAGATGGAGCTGGGTAAATACCAGGTGATTTGCTCCAGGGATTAAAAATGATACACTGGCTAGTGGATTAAAAGTCATAATTTGACCAAAAAGAAATACTCCATACTCTGGAAAAGGTACTTACAGTTTTCTGGTCTTTAATTTTTAAAGCTGCTTGTCTTTCTAAAAACTTAGCTCAATATTTAATTTGAAAATGATGGTTTAAAAATTAATGGTTTTGAGAGTTTGTTCCTTTTCTGGGGTAGAGGAAAGGGAAAGGACTGTTAGGAACTCTGCATTGCGCATCACTGTTTCAGTCATTCTCAGTGTGGTGTTTTTTTTGTTTTTTTAGCAAAGTTCATATTCAAAGAAATTATTTGATCACCACTGAAATAATAAAATAACATCTTTGTAATCGAGACCTCTCTGCCTAATGTTGCCCAGCATTTCATTACAAAAATGAAAAGAGCTATGTGCTAACTGCCTAGAAAGCTAATTAAGCTATTGTAATGCCAATCCTTAATCTCATTTGAGGAGTCCGTCTGTCCAGATTTGTCCTAGAGCTTAATAGCAGGAGCAGTGAGAGCTGGAAGAACTCAGCACCTTTGCAAAAGAGCCTCCACACAGGGAGCTCCTGTTAGTGGATGCTGGAGATTAATCCCCACCGTTACCCTGAGGGAGTGCGGAGGTCACAACCAAACCCCAGGTCTGGAAAATAATGCTGGCTTTTTAAAATCCATATTTATTCCCTGCTTTGGGACATTTTGGTATGCATTGATCCGATCAACGTGAGTAACTTTTTCGACAAACAGGCTTCTTTAAATGCCTTAAAAGCTTCATTATTAGGATAATGGAACCAAAGTTAAAAACAAATCAAACAATGCACGTGTAAAAGGTTTCCCCCAGACAGCTTGAAAATAAATTGAAAACAAATTCAATTAAAATAACAATCAACCTTTCTGTTCCTTCAGTGGTATGAGTTCTCCGAGGCAGGTACACAGTGATAAGAGATTTCTTTGAAATGTTTAGGATAGCACACCCATAGGCAGAGTGATGACAGATCAAAGTGGTATTTTTGCTAAAGAACAGCCTGCTACTATTAAGTTTCTACTTTAAGGTCTGTAATGTTTCTCTCTTTTTGCAGTCCCAGATGCTTTTGCATCTGTTACTGTTCTTTTCTTGTGCTTTTTACCTTACTAAGCCTGCCCCTAGATCTTGACCCAAAGGAAATGTGTCGCTATTAAAATTTCTCCCTTCATGTCGTGTTGTTCCCTCCTTGCTATATATAATCTGCAGTTTTTCTTTCTCTACTCTGCCACCCCTACGCCTGCAATTCCTTTATGCCGTTAAGCTTTTTAGACCTTGGATTTGGTGGGAAGGGGTTTGTGCTTGGAGTGGTGATGGGAAGCGACACCATCAATGTGCAGCCCTGATGCCAGCTTGGGGATTTTGGGGCACCTAAACTATCCCATTGCTTCATGGGCCACATGGAGGACATCTCACCAGTAGAAACAGAACTGCAAATGACTCAAAGATTTACTTCAGTGTTATTTGCCATCACACTCGTGACCCCACATAGGCAGCGCTGGGTGCAAAGGTAAAAATATTGATGGCAGCTACTTGTGAACTGCTGCTCACAAATGAATGTGCTCACAGCGGTCATGACATCCAGCTCTTTACTGATTGCTTTGCACAACTTACAAATTAAAGCATTTCAGCCTTACAGCCAGTCCCCAAAAAGTCAAATTCTCTGTTTCTGTCCAGACCTCACCCTGCAAAAGCTGTCCCTGCATTAGCCATTGATTAGTGTATCTGGAAGCTTCCCAAGCAGGGTACTCTGGTGAAATAGGAGCTTTTCAGCTGGACTAGTGATGCTTTGGGGAAATCACAGTGCCATCTATAGCTAGCACATGATGATGTTTGCAGAAGAGACTTGCTAGTTTTGTTCATGCCTTTTTTTTTTTTTTTTTTTTTTTTTTTTTTTTTTTTTTGTTCTGGTTGCAAATTTGCTTGATGGCTGCTCTTTTCTGCTAGAGCATCTTGCATTCCCTGAAGAATCTAATGGCTTTTCTGTTTGGAAGATCCAGCAAAAGGAGATAGGAAATAATCTGTGCAATCCAGTCTGTGTTAGGGCATTGTGTTCCCATTGTGTAACTGGAATTGGTTTGCATCCATACTCTGTGAGAGAAATATCTGTTTTTCTGCATTGTCACTGTAGGGGTGGGAAAGGAGGAAATGGTGATCCCCTTACAGTGGAAGGAAACAGAGGGTTAGGAGGCTGGAGAGCTGTCTTGGTCTCCTTGTTCATGCAGAATGATAGCTTGCTTCAAGTGTCAGGGACCTCCAAGGAGGTGCTGTTGGGGCAATCTAAGATGTAAAACCAAAGCTTTGCTAGCTTAATCAAAGCCAGGGAGGAAGCCAGTATTGGAGCATGTATTTCAGTATTTTTTTTTCTCATAGGAATAGTGTTTCATTTAATATTTTCTTGTAATGGCTGGATTCTGAGGTATTTCTTGTTTGATTTGAAATGATGGTGCTGCAGAATTGTAGTTATGGTCAAAGGAATGGCTTGTATTGTTGAAAATGCAGAGCGCGTCGCCCGTCATTCCAGGCACTCGACTGTCACTTTCATAATCACAGATTGTCTTCTGAGTCATCAGAATTGATTTTCATGCCCCACTAATTACTGCAATGTCTGTTCCTTGGGAGCCGTGGGCAGTAAAGGTGTAGTTCGTGGGCATCGAACTAGCACAGTTTATTCTGAGATGAGTTAATATCTTATCTGAAGTCAATTTGATGGTGAATAGATGGAGAGGTCTTGCAATGCTTCTTACTGCTTTGGAAAGTAATAAGCTTACAGTCGTCTTCCTGCATTTTTTTTTCCTCTTTGCTTTTCTCTATTACTTGATCCAGTCAAACTGTAAATCATCTGGGATTATTTGCATTTCATACAGGCTCTGGGTTTTACTGGTTTTATTATGGTTTTCTGTTCAAATAGCTTGTTTATAGTAAGTATAGAAGATGTTTCCTATTACTATTGTCAACAGGTTGTCTGCCTAAATAAAAACAAGAATTTGGGCTGGTTTAGAGCATGTTTGAATACATGCAAGAAGAGTCAGAATATGACACTCCAGGGAAAAAAATACATCTACATATTTCTTTTTTTAAAAGCAGAAACATCCACAGGGTATTCTAAGCTGGGTCTACCTGGTTACTAGCATAAGCTGTGATAAGAGCAAGGTCTTGGGAATTAAACTGGAGGTACTGTATCCTTGGTAGGAATACTGTGCAGGTTAGACAAGCGTTGTTAACATCTGTTTCACAGCAGAAAGGCAAAGAGAACCAAGGCAATTCTTGGATTTGTTTGTCTTTCAAACAAATAGGATTTTTGGTGAGACCTTTACAAGAGTTTCTGGATCATTGTGTTACTTTCCTCAATTACAAGGCCTTGCTTTTTAAACATGCAGAGCACAAGCTTATATGAAATCAGTGGGAGATGCATGTTTTGAGCATCTGTAATGGAGAGAAACCAAAGCAAGCCAGCTTTTAACAAGCTCTTCTCTCTGGATAGCCCAAGATTTTGGACAAGTTTGAAAGCTGAATATGGATCCACAATTTATAAATAACCTCTGTCTTTCAAAGGGGCTGAACAAATGCTCCAGGTCCTGCAAGCCTTGGCTCTGAATATTTCAGCTTGACCCCATCTGTGATTTTATAAAAGAAAATGTTTATCTGTCCAGAGAGGGGGGGTGTTTCTGGGAGCTCATTTAGCAGCAGAAAGCCCAATTTTAGGACAGGAAACAAAGACTTTTGCAACTTATTCTGAAAGCAATTAGCAGAAACAGGGTGTAAATGCTGACTTCTGCTCTGAGTTGAGCAAAGTAGGAATTCATGCTGTTGACCTTGTCAAGTAACTACCGTTCCTCCTCCGCTGTTCTTGCTTTCTCCCACCATTCAAATGCCCTCTGAGCTTAGGGCCTTGTGCTATGCGGAAATGTTCAATCTCACATTTGAGTAAGCTGAATAAATCCAGCCATACTGCTAAGCATATGGCAAGTAATAGCATCATTAACAATAGCATAGTGCACATTTGACAACTGAAGGGATTTGGCTGCTTCATGCCACGGCACTGACAGCAGAGAATGGGTCTTGCTGCTCGTGCCAGGCCCTGCTGCCTTTTGTCCCCCCTTCCTCCTTTGGTGGCCTTTGTGGAGCTTTGAAAGGCTGCCCATCTTCCTGCCTTCAGCTTGGGCTGTCCTCAAACCCTGTGAGCTCCAGGGCTGGGTAACAGCTGCTCTGGGAAACACTGAAACCTTTAAATGCTGCTGCTTATTCTGCTGGGAATTACCTGCACAGGAGGAGGTAACGATAGAGCGAAGGAACGAGTGAGTGGGTGCTGCCCCGTGGAGCACTGATAAGGGCGTTTCAAGCACAGTCCAACCCCAAGGACCATGCGTGAGATCCTGCCCATTCTCTCCACAAGTGCTCCCAATGCCATCCTGCTGCAAAGCCATGAACATGCTGCCCCCAGCACACCTTAGGGTTCCCCTCCCATCTCTGCTACCTGTGTTTTCTTGCCCTTTTTGTCTTTACTTCCCCTCAAATTCGTCCTTGACTTGCTCTCTCTCCTTTCCCTCTCTCCTTAGCAGGTTTGTAATACATAAACGCAGCAAGCCCGACTTCCCTCCCCATCTTGGTGCCTCCTCCGGGACCTACTGTGTGCCTGGGAATGCCAGGAATTTATTCCAGGTCTCCCACCCAGACCTGGCCTATGTTTTGTGCATCATGCAGGGAGCTGACATGAGCAGCTTGTATTCCCCATCACCCTGGGGCCTGAGCAGTGCATGGGATATCTCCTGCACCCATTTGTTTCAGAAGTGGATTTATTTCGCATCTTGGTGTTCCTGCCTTATTAAAACACCCATTGACAAATGCAACTTTTCCCTCTGTGATGACCAGCCTAGCAAATTCCTTTAGACTCTTACCCAAAGAAATAGCAGATGGCTTTCAACCAAAAAGTCACTCCATCAGTATAATACTTAATGTTGGAGGAGAAAAGTATTAAGACTGCTGCTTTATGCATCCTGGATGCATAAAGAGTTCAGTTCATCATCTCTGAGCTCCCTTCACTCGCCACCTGTTGTTTTCCTCCTGTGGATCAGTGAATTCCCAGATAATCTCTGTTTCTGCTGTGATAGGATGGGCAGGTTTCCTGTGGCTCTTCTGCAGCCTTTGGTGGCTGGAGGTGAGCAGGGAGGGCTACTGGAAGTGGTGCCAGCTCAGCAACATTCATGTCTTGAATGTAGCGCTTAAAAGTATCTCTGAGCACTACACACAGGTTAGCAGCTCGTGCTGACCCTGCGTTTCGCATTCTCAAGTTCTGCTAAACTTTGGATTAATAATAATTTATGAGACTTTTTTTGTTTTATTACTTTTGTTTATTTTCAGTGGCAATGTTTTTTTACATAAATGAATGCTACCCTGCAGCATTTGCCATCCATATGCTGCTGCCTTGTGTTAATGAAAAGGACCCCAAAGTGAATTGGCTGCAAGGTGACGATATGCTAAAAAATAAAAGCAAAGTTGGGAAGCCAGTTCCTGTATTTTTTCCCTAGCCAAGCCCTTGGAAAAAACAACAAAACATGTAAAAAGAGACATTAAACTCAGATGTTTGTGTGTTGTTGTGTTTTTTTTTTTTTTTTTTTTTTTTTTTTTTTTATTTATTCCAAACCTTGGA
>NW_010585868.1:3509-14441 GCF_000705375.1 Tinamus guttatus | reverse complement strand
TCCTGCTGCTCGCCAGGTGTTGGGAAGACGGGCGCCACGCGCTGCGTTCGGCTTGGGTTACCCTGGCAGATTCCATGCCCTAATGCCCGGGTATGGATACACGTCGGGTTTATCCCTCGCTCGCCCATGGCACTGCAGCCCAGCAGATGGAGCCCAGCTCCTGCTCTAGGGCTGCCGCCGGAGCCGCTCCGCGGGCGCTGGGCCGGAGCAGCGCTGGGAAAGTCAGTGGAGTTGAGCCGATCGGCCCCCTGTGCATCCATAAAACACAGAATAAAAGGTTCGGTATAAAAAATATATGTGAGATTGCCAGCTTCTGCGTGCAGAAGTCTGTAATATATATATCAGATGAACTGAATGGTTTATATAGAAATATATCAGCTTTTTCAAACTTTATATGCTGTACAATAGATTGTTTTTATCTGCACTCTAATTTACAGCTAAAGCTCAGACAAGGGCATAAGAGACTAATCCTTTTGATCGCATTGCTATTTTATGATAAAGATATACTTTATTATTTTTAATAAAACAGTAGTGGCTGCTGTTAGCAGTATTCCCACAGCAGCAGCCATGAACAGGAGCACAAACAAGAGCAGAGAACCCTCTTCCATCTCTCTCTTTTTTTTTTTTTTTAATTATTCTTCCCTTAATAAATAATTGAGGGAGAAAACAAGAAGATGGTGTAGGATGCAAACAATAAACAAAAACCAGGGTCAGAAAGCTGGGTACATGCTTTCTTCTCCTTTAAGCCTAATTACCCTTTTTTTTTTTCCTTGCTGTGACAGATAAATATACTCAACTCTTTTCCTAGTGAATTGTACCTTGAAAAGAACATTTTTCTAAACATGGCAGTGCTGAGCTGTGTAACACAGCATGACACGTGTCCCTCTGCATTACAGCGGTGCAGCTGAGCCGCCCCTTCAAGGCACAGCCCTGCTCTGAGTTATCCCTTGTGCCTCTGCCTGCCCTTCGTCCCTTCAGGGGGATCTGGAAGAGCTGCTACACCCAGGTAATTCTGCAATTGGAGGTCAGCATTGGGCCCCTCAAAGCTAATGAGAATATATCCCTCCATGGCTTATCTTGTCTTCCTCCTAACTTTATTGATGCAATGGTCTCATCATCCAGCTGTTGACATCATTGGGCTTTGCTGGTATTTGTGAATCTCAGCTCAGCACCCATTGTAAAGTTCCTAAATTTCTTGACTCCAGGGCATGTTTGTGTCCTTTTTGCCCTCTGAAGCTGCCTTGCCATAACCTTCCTGTATGACATCTTGATGTCTGTTTCCAGGTGTCTATAGCATGCTCAGTGTTCTGAGATAAATACACTTAATACCTTCAAAATGCAGGCTAATTGCAAAGCAGACCAAAAAGAAATGTAAATGGCTTCTGCTGAATGCAGGTATTTTACATTACAGCAGGGCCTGTCTTTTTGGCATGGTTCCCTCTATTTCCAAAGGGCTAAATTTAGCCTCTGTTCAACCATCCTACCTAGTTACACAAGGTAAGCATTAGAAGCAAGTTTGGCCTTTCTGCATTAACAATTCTATATATATTTGCGTGCATCTGGTTTCCTCTTGCTGTCTGTTCACCAGGTATCTGTATTTCTAGCATTGTGCCTCTAGCAGGAGCAAATGCTGGCCTCTGTCGCATCATTTTAGTTCTATTTAAAAGCTGATCAGAACAGCTACAAAGTCTTAGCTAACAAATAGATTTGAACTTCAGCTTGACCTCTTTAGCCAATGAAAATAAAAGCCGAGAAAGGATTAGATTGCTTCCGATGAATACATCAAGGGGGAAAAGCCCAGGAGGTGGGGGAGAGCCATTTGAGTTGAAGATGGTGTTAGCAGAAGAACAAAGAGGGATAGATTTGTTGTGAATTAATTTAGGATGCTGGGAGCTTCCTAATGTCTAATGAGGGAAGTTCTGGGGCCGTGGCTCAGTACGAGCAGTCAGGTGAAACAGCAGGGTTTTGCCTGGTTCTGCAATAGAGGATCCTCAGAGCAGGAAAGGGGTCATGGGGGTTCATGCAGGACCTGGACTCGCCACCCAGGGTGTCCAGTTCAGTCCAGCGTTGCTTGTTTTTACATTAAGGCTATTTAAGGCTTTAGCTGCGATAGCTCTAAGCTGTGGTTGCTCTGCTCGGTAAAAGCAGCTCTCAGCTGGGAGAAGTAACTGGCATCTCCCAGGCTCTCTGCTGCTCTGCCTTTTTTTTTTTTTCCCTCAGCTCTCAGGAGCTAGAATGAGCTCTCTGCTGTAGAATGAGCTCTCTGCTTCTTCTGGCTTGTTCCACTGCCTTCTTTGGACCTGTCTTCATCTGTGTGTCAGCTCTGTGTCCTGGCACTGAACGCTCTCCTCCACTCTGTCCCCGCTTGCTCTGGAAACCTTACCCCCAACTCACATTTCTCCAGTCCCTCAGCTTTACCTACACCCCCAGCCAACCGTTGTCTTCCTAGGGGCCCATAATTCTTCTTCAGATATCTCATTTGGACCTGTTAATTCCGTTCTTTGCTGCCTTCTCCTCCCATGGAGTCTCACCCGAGTCCAAGCGCACGTGGCTCATCTGGAGTGAATAGGATTGCCTTCCTCTCTCTATGACCCCTTGTCTTTCCGGCCCAGCCTCTAATTCTCCTTTCTCTGTGCTAGAACATCTCTTGTGCCTGCTCTCAATAGGACATTATGGAAGCTAGAGTTAAATTCCCAAATGCAACTGGTGGCTTGTAATGTTTCCAGGTGGACATTTGGGTCAGTATGATTGAGGCTTGCTTAGGGCTGATTTTTTTGTCTTGCTATGTACAGCTGTGGCACTCAAAATATTCAGTACTAAAGGCTCTGGCTAAAGTTGGAGGCAGTAAGGAAGCTTTACTTAGTTCAGTGCTGAGTATGATGGATGTGTTTTCTGGGAGAGATGATTCAATTCTAGTATCAGTTGTTTTTGCAAGGTTCTGTCTTGGTTATGCTATTGGTTTTTGTTAACTGGTGGAAGTCTCCAGAGCAGATGAACCTCTGTTGGGGCAGTTCTCTGCAGTCTGCCCTTGGGTTAGGGTCTGGTATTTGAATGAATGTAACACCTCTAACCTCTAGCTTCCCTGCTGCTCCTGTGTTGTGCATGGCAGCAACAGGAAGAGTCAACCTGCAGCAGCCTGTGGATCTCCAGGACCTTGGGAAAAACCTTCATCAACCCAGCAAGGAGAGGTGCTATCAGCCAGAGGATGGGGCAGCGGGTGCACAATCTCACTCAGGCTCTGAAGGGATTCAGTATGTACTCTGGCAATATACTCTAGCTTTGCACTAATCTTTCTGATCCATCTGCCATCAAATTAATGTCCAAACCTGGTTTTTGGATTCAGGTCTTTCATGAGGGGAACATCCTGAGTGACGGTTATGGGAAAGAACAGAGATGTGAATTTCCTGCACTGTAACTCTTGAAGACTAAAATAGTTGGTATTCATAGTTCAGCTCTGCTCTGGCAGGGCTCGCTGAAATCATAAGTTACATAAAGGAGGAACCATGTGTGCTCAGATACACTAGATTTTTTTTATTGTTATTGTACTAACTCTTCACTTCTAAGCAACCACATGCCAGATGCATGCCATTTCCAGCCCTGCTTACAACAGAGTTTAAATTATGGAAACATTTCTTGTCTGAATTTTGGTAAAAGGTCACCTAAAACTGTAAGCATTGTGTATTTCCCAGAAATGTAGTCCATAAACTGCTGGCACTTTGCAAGTAAGATAAGATAATATTTTACTTGGTTGTGAAGTTTGTGCACTTCACATTAGTAGTGCTAGTACCTCAGAGGGACAAAAGAACATTTTTAGCATCTCATTTACATAATGGCTGAAATGAGAATTTGTTCCTTGTTGAATAGGTACCCTGGGGGTTCTCTGAGTTGCTGTAGAGCTTTGTACAGCATGGAAAAAGCATGCAAGTTCCTAGCATCACTGGAACTGAGATGCTTTCTGGTTTTTCTCTGTCTTGCTACTCGGATACCATTAACCTGCCACCTGCAGACCTGGTAGCTTCATGTATTTGTTTATTATGATGCTGATTAGCCAGGCACTAAGCACAGGTAACTTGTGATTTCAAGGCAACTTTGAAGGAAGGTTGTGGACAAAAATCAATTGTGCACTCACCATGCTTGCCCAATGTGGCAAAGAGAGCTTTTGTTGGAAGTAGGAATTTAAACCCCCCCTGTCCCCTTATTGCTTGGTGCAATAAGCTAGCCTCAAAAGCACCTCCTCCTTGTTGCATGTGTTAACAACTACTACTAGCAAATAAAGAGTGGGTCCAGTTAACCAACCCTTATCCAGAAAAAGTTCCCATAAAGGTATGCAAGAAATTTTGCTACATAAAGGCATACAGTGCATGACTGGTTAGTTTTCAGTGTTTCAGTTATGGCTTGACACTTGCAAGCCCCAAAAAGAGGGAACTTGTATTGCGGTGACACAGAGGGAAAGTAATGAAAATTAATTAGAGTCATAAATTTAAAGAGAATTAGTTAAACTGCATTTAACCTAAGTGTGAACAATGATTCAGAATTAGAGAAGTATTCATTTGCTATAATTTACTTTAGAAGTGGATTAAGGTAAATTGAATTAAGGCCTCTTTAATTCTAAAATAGAAGCATCTACATAGGGATGCAATTTAACTAATCTGTTTTGAGAGTTAATTTGTAAAATGTCTCAGTGAATCCAAAGCCATGAAAGGAAGATGGGCAGTTCCTCAGTTGGAAGAAGTGAATTTGGTTTTTGTTTATTTTTGTGTGTTTTTTTTTTTGTGTTGCCTGTTTGTTTGTTTTGTTTGCTTTCCTTTTTGAAGATGTACTGGAAAATGTCCTCTCAGAGATCCATGAAATGGTCATTTGTGGTGGTTCCTCCTGTCCTGTGCAGTGGGGCTTTCAGATACTGTATCTGCGAAACCAGCCCAAGAAGCCCAGAGTCCTCCAGGTCTGGATCTGTGATGGAGCTTTCTGAGCCATTCAGCTTGATGGTCCTTCTCTTGGATAGGGGTAAGGTGGCAGGGGATGCCAATTGATGAGGCTGTCATTTGAAAAAGTTAGAAACACAGAAGAGATGGTTTGTGATTCAATATGTGTACAAAAATGTGAAGTGATTGTTCTTAAACCCCTCTAGTTGCAGAGCAGTCAGAAAGCATTGGGTAGATATTTGCTATTTTTCACTAAAACTTGCTAGATATCCCAACCTGTGAAAGAATATTCAGGTGCAGTGTCTGTAGTGGTATAGCCGTATATTCTTTCTTTCTCTCCAAAGACTACACTTGTCTTAATTTCCTTTCAATTACATTCAGGCATTAACTAATACTGACTAACTACAGCCCAAAATAATTATTGCTATCTGTTCCCTTTGTAAATATAACTCCAGCACTGAGCTAGAAGAATAATGGCATATTTACAGAAGGCAGCTAATTAAATAGAGCTTCAATTGCTTTCAGTTTGCCAGAAGGAGCCATTTTCACAGCAAAAAATGTGTGCAAGCCTGTATGCTTACCAGGAACAACTCGGTATAACATAATTCAGAGTTCCCAAGACAAAAATTCAGTTCAAGACAAATTTACGCTGGCAATAAAAATCTCATTAAGGAAGATATGAAGATCTCTCTACTACACCACGACAGTTAAAAGAGGTTATCATTTCTTCAGTTTATTTAAGGAATAGTATATATTTCATTGTTCCAGAGCAGCTGTAATTGCAAGTGTCTTTCAAGCACTGCTTGCAGTATTGCATTTGTCTTATGACTGTGACTTCAGAACCAGCCTGTTGATGCATCTTCATTAGAACCGGGAAGATGCTGGAGATTCAAAGTTCTTCAACATTTGGTTTGGTTTTCCCTATTTTTCCAGCTCCCTGCTCCTGCATTTTGGAAATTCTCTCTCCCCAGTTATTCATACACCTGCAAAGATTTCCATGTGTTCACAGTTTGTCTGCAAATGTTTGCACCCTCTTTTGTTCCTCTCAGATGTCTAGCTGAAACCATTCATGATAATTAGAGAGCAGTTCTTTGGCAAATCAAAGTTTGAAAAAGCCATTCTTGTTAAAGCCTGTTGTTACCAGTCCCCAGAGCTTTTTGTGTTTCCCAAAAACAAAAATAAGGGGATTGTTTCTGTGTTGTCTGTTCCTCCTAACAAAGGACGTGTGTTTCTTGTCCCAGTGTTCAGAGAGAGAAACCCGGTGCGGGGCTGCTTATTTACAATCTTCCCCTCTGCAATAGTTCCATGAGTTGCTGGATGGAAAGCTGATTTTCTTCCTCTGTCTGCATATAATTCCTGAATTTATTTTTATCTGTTGGAAGTAACAATTTGGCAGACATCAGCACTTTTCCCATGTTTAATTAATTCCTTTAATTTTGTGGTAAATGAGAATAATGGGGCTTAATTTTGCTATTTATGTAAAATTGATTGGTAATTACAGAGAGCACAGGAGATTTGGCTTTACAAACCAAAATTAAGTGACCTCTCCATGAGGATGACTTGGCACGTCTCCTTCACGCGTTGTGAGGAGACAGAGACCGCATGGAAGCAGATGTTGCTAAGCTGCATCTAGGTTACAGGGAGGCAAGATATGAAAATGTATGTGATTTAAAAGTATATTCAGTGAATGTAAACTAGCAGCAAGAACAAAACAGGACGTGCCATACACAGCCTGTTCCTGCCAGCTCCGCATCTAATACAAAGCCACATCCCTGTTTTCCAAGGTATGATATTGCTGTGCCTCGGAGAGCTGAGAAGCAGGGATAAAAATCACATAAATGCTTTACAAGGAATACTTGTGCTTGGAGAGGAGAACTGGGTCTTGGGTTTCAGGTTCTGCCACACCTGACGGGTGTGCACTTTAGCAAGTGCCTAATTTTTATCTCCTGCTTTTTAATCCTTCTGGTCTGGTCTGTTTCAATCCTTCTGGTCAGCTGGTTGGAGAGCAAATACTTTGTGGGCTAATTTTTATCTCCTGCTTTTTAATCTTTCTGGTCTGTTTCAATCCTTCTGGTCTGCTGGTTGGAGAGCAAATACTTTGTGAGAGGATTTATCACAAAGGAGTGCACAGCAGAGCTGGGTCTGCCCCCAACTTGAGACCCCTGAGTGCTACTGGGATGCAGATAGGGAATAATTGCATAAAATGTGCCTCAGCATCCATTTTCTCCTTGTTTTCTCCAGAACATGATAGAAGAGCTGTGCCCTTGGCCAGCTCTTTCCACCTCAGATGAGATGTTTGGGTTGCTCCAAAAGCATGAGCCTTTGCCCTCATCAGGGAATGGGGTCTCGTCTCCTGTGTGTTATGCCTTGGCCAGCTCTTTCCACCTCAGATGGGATGTTTGGGTTGCTCCAAAGGCATGAGCCTTTGCCCTCATCAGGGCACATGTCAGGGCAATGGTGTCTTGTCTCCTCTATGTTATGCCCTTGAACCCAGGGTACAAAATGATTGCAGAGGGAAGGAGACCCTCAGTCTGGGCTTGGAGCAGCTTTGCTACCACGACTGGTGCTCAGTAGTGCTGGGCTACCATAAAGCCCTGCTTTGCCACAGACCTTCTCCTTGGCTACAGGGGCTCCTTTGAATTTAACTTCAAGATCTAATTTCAAAGCCAACCACTTGCAAATTTCCAACTGTCTTTTAGTCTTAATGTTGAAACCCCTTGCTTTCCCCCAATGGCAATGCTCAGCAGCCCTTGAAATTATTTCCAGCGTGTATCAAGCTTCAAAAGAAGGAAGCATGGGGAAAAAAAAAAATCTAGATTCTCCTCAGTGATGCTGCATCAATACTTGGCTGATCTGTATAATGCTAAGCACAGCGGAGCAGAGCGGAGCTACCAGTTGCTAGCTAACGAGAGGATTAGCTAAGCCTGCAGATGCAGTGACATAACTTAAGTGAGAGGGCAAGTGTGTAGAAAAGTCAAACTCTGGTTCCAGGTGAAGGTGGAGCCACTTTTTGTTCCGAAGAGCATCCTCTGTGCAAGCAGCAGGCAAGAAAGCAGAGCAAAAGCAGCTGCTTGGCTGGGGCTTCAAGTACATTTTGCAATGTAGCTTTGCGTAACAGTTGTTACTACTAATAATTGTATTTATTTTTCTGGCCAGCCCAAACACTCTGTATTTTATATGTGGTATTCAAATCCAATCAAATTGTATTCACAAACTATTAAGTAGGATCTGTTTAACAAATAGGAGGGCTGGAGAAAGTGGAAATCAGATGAACAGACAGCAAATAGTTTTCACTCCTGAAAACCATCCCAGCAATCCTTTTGCCTATTGATCTGGTCAGGGGCTGAAGTGAAAACAGGGCTTGGGGGTCAGGGTGTCCCGGAGGGAGTAAATGCCACATTGCGCTTGCCTGTGGGGACACACTGCCTACCTGGGCAGGCCCCTGGACATCATTGGTACCTCTCCTTGTGTCCCTCGGGGCAAGGCTTGTTTATAGCCAGCACCACACTGAACAAACACGCCTGGGCCACCCTATTGAATCTTATCAATACTGGCAAGGTCCTAAATTTCTTGATGTGCTCTGAGGCTTCCTCGTTGAACAGCGATAATTCAAAAACGTCATGACTGCTCTGGAGAGCTCTTTGCCAGTTGTTCTAATAGTCTTGAGAACAAATTATTCAGTCCTGCAGTTATATGTTTGCTTATTTTGTTTGGGGTGTAAAATCTTTTGTTACTGTTAGAATAGAAAGTATTGCCTTATCACTGTAAAAGACAAACATTTTTTCCTTCTTTTAAATACAGAAATGTTTGCTGTTTATTTCTGCATTTACTGCATGTTGTTTGACAATTTCTCTATCCTTATCTATTATGAGCTCTTCAACCTTGCTAGGATTTAACATCATGCTGTTATATTAAATTTCCATCTTTTGTTATTCTACAAGTCACAGAATTTCTATTGATACCTTTAGGTTCCCTTTTCAAATTGTCTACTCTGTTATTGATTTGTGCTTCTTAAGCTCAGAGCTATCATTTTTCTGTTTGTGATTGAATTTTTAAATGATTTTACAGCTTTCATTTTAACTAAGCTTTTTTTTCCCTTTTAACTGTGGAAACCTCCCTTCAAGGTTATAGGGTATCTTCATCCTAGATCCCTTTTCACTCCCACTTTATTTTGCTCAAAAGCATTTTCAGTTCCTGTTCAGAGCTGTCTGTGTTTTAGAGCACCAGCAGTCTGCGTTAATGGTCAAGCTCGTATTTGTGCAGGAAAAATAAAATGTGCTCATGGTTGCTAGTAGTGAAGCCATGATGAATATTTAGGCTGGTGATTCAGTCTTTCTGCCTATCTTTTTATCCAGGGAGACTGACTGTTGAGTCACCTCAATGCAGCTGCTTTATTTTTCTGTGTGCGTTAGAAAGTACCAGTTTATAAAGCAGTTCCCCAAAATTGGGACTACCACGGTAATGTCACTTTTCCCCTGGCTCTCATGGTAGACATATTTCAGGAGGTTTGGAGGGGTCTCCACATGATACCTTGTAAGGCACTGCAATAATATCCTGCATTAACTGGGTCTTAAATTTATAGACAAGGCTCTAATTCTGCTGTCTGTGTTTAGGAGGTGAATACAGCCGTTCGAGCCAGGGCAGAGCTGTACCGAGGAGGAATTACAGCCAGGGATGTCTTCATAAGGACGTTAAAGGAACAAATCCAGTAGAGGATCAAAGCAGGCAGCTTACTGAGAAGGAATGAGGTCCGAAGGCATTGAAGGCTTCTCAGCCATGTTATGGTAAGAGCGTGAATGAGCCGTGGGGTGTTTGAGACAGGAGGATGGAGAAGGACCCACTCATAAATAGATGTCTGCTCTCCCGGAGGAACAGGGACGGGCTGAAGCTTCAGGGGATTGAACGTGTTAGGCTGAGATTAAAGACGATGCTTCTTGGAGGCATCAGGCTCTGGCCTTGACTTGTGCAGAGCAGGGCTGACAGTTCACCAGAGCTTTCCCACAGCCTTGGGACCGCCAGGAGCTGCTCTCCTGCAAGAGCTCATGGAAGGGGGACGGGAGGCAAAATAGTAATCGCTAGTAGCGAGTGAAAGGAGTTGAAATTAATGCAGGCTGCGACGTGATGTGAAGTTGTAGAAAGCTCCATAGCCAAGTGATGTATGCCACTACCTGGTGATCATCATAACCTCTCTGCTTGCCTGAATGTCTCTGGGCAGAGCCTGGCCCCTTCGCTCGACGATCAGAGGATCAGCTGCATTTTGGCCACAGAGAGAAATGCTCACGCCACAGAGAGAAATGCTCACTGACTTGAGCAAGACACCCGTGCTGCTTATTCTATGCTTTTCATATGCTTGTTGGCTGTTAGTTTAGCATTTTGCAAGTGGGGCCAAGAACAAATGATAATATTATTTTCCCTTTTCACATTTTTTTTCTGTAAATTTATTCTTCATGTCCCTGCAAGAGACAAGTTTCCCCCCTATTGTTCTTGTTATTGGCGTTATACATAGATAAAACAATTCGAGAGAGTATTTTTCCTAGTTAGGCAGAGCAGAGAGACGATATACCATAGGCACATCTGTCAACATGATGCCCTGCCTGTCTCTATTTTCTCTCAGTTTGCTTGTGGTCCATTTACAATTAGATTACAACTGATTGGTTCCTGCATTCTAACTACTTTGCACGATGCTCCGGCCGCTGATGTATAAAACAAAACTGAAGCGACTGGAAAGCCTAAGGGATCAATTCCAAATATCACTGTGTAATAAAACCCTATTTCCTTAATTTTTTATTGATTCAGCACTCATTCTCCTGTAATGCTGCTGTGGTAATATTAAAACTCAGTGACTGACAGTGGCATCCCTTGGAAGATTTAAATAGCAGAACCAGGGAAGGAAACAGACTTGGCTTTTGCAACGATTTTGCTCCAGCTAGCCCAGAGGATTTCTCTGGCAGGGAGGGAATATACTGTGCACCTTTTTCCCTTTGAAATGTAGCATCTGCATTTCTTTCAG
>NW_010585867.1:16413-71390 GCF_000705375.1 Tinamus guttatus | reverse complement strand
AAAATTCATGCTGTATGGACCGAAATTGTGCAATTTAATTCTCACATCCAAATGCATGTATGGAAGGAGTTTTATGCCTATACCCAGAAGTGGGGAAAAAGATAAGAATTTGTAATGCTTCTTAATGAGTCCTTATCTAAAAATGCACTAAAAGAGCAGAAGCTGTGACAGCTTTTAATGCAGTGCTTAGAGGTCCTGACCCAGACCATGATCTCCATCACACTGGGCAGCTTCTAAACAGATGTCATGAGATCAGGTCCTAAGTAAAGTTTTTCTAAACTGGGCAGTGTCTGGTTGTTGTTGTAGTCACTAAAGCAGCTCGGTGCAGCTGGTCTTCAGTTTTTTGCTTTGCAAGCTTGAGCAGGGGTAGCCTCGCTGGCCTGACCGCTGCTCAGGGACAGTTCATAGTCAGGTGTCCAGCTCAAGAACAGGCCGCATGCACAGATGAAAGGCTCATCACAACCATGAAATCTGCCAAGGTTTGGTACACTGCCTGAGATAGCATGAGTCACAAAATGTGTATACAGCAGGAGGAAGTCCAGTCTCTCCCAAGGCAGTGAGAAGGGCCATCCCTGACGTCAGTGCAGCCAGGCTTTTACTTAGTGGGTCAAGTTCTGGGAGTTGGTCTGTTTAGTCATGATGTTGGTTTTCTAGGTGGAGAATAGCAGGGCAGAAATGACCAGGGAGGGTGAGGCAAGGAGGTGTTGGACAAATCCAAGCTCCAGTTCCCCAACCCTCCATCTCACAGCACAGTTGACTTCCCCAGCTCTGGGCTTAGTGAGCCAGTAAAATAGACCCTGAAACAGCCAAAGCTGAGGCAGGCAGCTCAGCTACTGCAGCCCAGTGTAGGAATACTTTTCTAGCAGGCATATATGTGCCTGTGTCCTTTGGGAGTGTTATCTGGCCTCATTCATTCTTTCCATATAATTTCTGGGCTGGGTGGAAAGTGCTTGTTTTCAGTTCAGTCTGCTAAGGGAACACTAGCCAGTATGTATGGTTAATTTTTGTTAGGTAATATTCAAAATTATTGTTGTTCGTATGCTCTTTTCTCATTTCTAAACCACCGAAGCTTCAAATTAAGACCCTACTGTTGCAAAGAAAAGATTCTTGCTCTCTGCATTCTCTGTAATGAAATATAGGGTAATAACACATACAAACCCTAATGGCCTGATTAGGATCTCCAATTTTTTTAGGTGTCTTTTGCTGCCTGCCATTGATTGTGGGTGTAAGCACAACTGCAAAACTAAAGGCAAAATGGACTCATTAATATGCTTAAGGTTAAATGGCTAGATAATAAATGTTATTTAAAAAAAAATTAAATGGCTAGATAATAAATGTTATTTTTTAAAAAAAGGTGATATTGAGGAAACGGTGTTGCAGTCTTGATTCTTCTGATACTTAGCTAATGACTTTGGACAAAATAGTTAAGCTGAGTTTGCTCAACACTCCCTCAGGTGATAGCCTGACATGTTCTTTTGAGATCATAATCAACATGTGTATATACATACATATATATACATAAAAGCACATTTTATTTACATAAATATATAATATGTATATACTATATACAGTAAATACACAGGACAAAACTGATGGATTATATATATGCATGTTTCTGAATATATGTACATATATAAAAGTACTCGTGCTTTGTCTCAGGTTCTGCATTATAATCCCATAGTGCTCATGCAGTGTTAATGTGTAGCCAAACATTGCTTGTAGACACAGAGGCTCAGTTTGTAAAAAATCTCAAAAGAGCAAACGAAGAGTTCCTTTTTTAATTTAAATTTAATTAATAATTGAAATTCAGAAACAAAATGCTGTTCAGCATCTGATGCTTGAAATGCCTTTTTTTTTTTTAAGTCATTGTATGCCAGTGATTTTAAGGATAATGTGAGGGAGATCTAACTTTTCCTCTCATGTGAGGACGAAGAAAACTATTTGGTGGGCTGACTGCTTTTCCCTTTCTCTCCTCCCACCCTGCCGCAGGCTGTTGGGGTGCTAGGGCTGGTCGGGCAGGCTGTGGGGTCACTCGGAGCCGGGGAGCCTCCTGGTTTGGGAAGAGAGCCCGGGCAGGCTGCACTTCCCTGCAGCGGCGGCTGCTCGGGAGTGGGGCAGAGCACAGAGCGGGGCGCACATGTTGGTAGCCTGTGGGCAGGTAAGATTAGGAATGAAGGGAGCCATAAGAAAAGAAGGATGAAAGGAAACCTCAGCTGTTTTTACTAGAATTACTTTGCACTTAAACCATTACCCGGGTATAGTAGATCCTCTTACCCTGTAACTCAGCTGTGAGGAACATCAGGAGGAAGAATCCATGTTTTTGCAGTTAGACAGAATTAGAAGAGCTGTAGCAAGTCTTGTCATTTGTACTGCAATGCTATTACAATGCATAGAAAAAGTAACAGTATATTACTGTGGACTCCAGGTGGTGCCATATCTAACATGTATGCTATGTTGATTGCACGTTTCAAGATGTTCCCAGAAGTTAAAGAGAAAGGAATGGCAGCTATTCCCAGACTGGTTGCCTTCACATCAGAGCATGTATGTGTTCCTGTTTTTTTTTTTTTTTTCCTATTGGTTACTGTTGTTTTTATGAATTAAATCGTGATGAAGAGAATAGTTAAACAGTATTTTGTAGCTTACTGTCTTCATTTCTGTTACTCACTCATGGGCAATAAAAAATCGGGAAAGGGCTGGCTTCTTGATACGTGGAGGGATAAGCTGTGGCTGCAATGCAGGAGGAGCAGGCTCTGCAGGCCTCTGCACCTCTCTGCTCTCACTTGCTTCAGTGTGAACGTTTAGCTCAGTGCAAAGAAGCTCTGCTGAAGACCACGTCAAGCAGGGAGAATTTGGCTGCTGAATTTTCAGGCAGGAGTGTCCTTGTTGTTCTGTTCCTCTACTGGAACAGAAAATCCTTCTGAATCAAAATATTATGAGGTGGAAGTTATTTAATAACAGGGTAATAACACACATGAAGCCAGCAGCTGCGCAGTGCTGTGTACAGCAGAGAGCTGCTGGCCGTGTGCTCGCTGCGGGCCGCTGGGGCAGCTGAAGGGCAGTGGGTGCAGAGGAAATTGCAGGGCCTGCATGGGGGAACGTGCAGAGCTTCTTGCTCTTCACACAACCATATAGAAGTCATTCTGCTATCTGTCTGTGTGTCTGGTGGGGTTATTTGGGCTTTGTACTGGAGAACATGCGTGCAGAAAAATGTGGGAAAATAGAGAGTTATAAGGAAAAGGGGCTGTGAGCTACCTTCAGGGTTCATGGTCTCCTTCTAAATCTCCCTCCATCTGTGTGGGCTCAGACAGAAAAGGCTCTTCCACTGCTGGGCCTCAGCAAGATGCTGCCAGGTTAGGTGACAGCGTCTTCAAGGACCTGGCTACCTTCTTTCACTTTTTCAAAGACTGTGTTTCCATTCTTTACAAGTGTGAAGGGCTGAGTGTCCTCCAAAATTATCAGAAATATCTGGGAGGAAAACACTTTCAGGATGCCCTTCATGGCAACAGGAGATGTGACACAGAGCTGCAGGCTCCACATTGCAGATCTGCTGCCCCCAAATCAGTCAGAGAGAAAAATATTTTACAAAGGAGTTAGCAACTCTCCAAAGTTAACTGTGCAGCTAGAGATGCATTATTCATATGGAAGCTATGGATCTAATAAGTCTTGCAAATAAGGTTCAATGTGATTATTTCAAATAAGAAACTTTATTAATCATTAGAGAATTTCATTCGATTCATAGCAATGGAATTTTAAACAATGGAATGTTAACCAAATTGTGCTATCTGTCCCAAAATAATGAAATGAACTTTAGTAATTGTGTTTTCATGACAAGGAAGAAGCTCCCTCAGCAAATTAAAGATTCCAGAATCAAATATACTACTGAATCCACAATAGCTTCTGAAGTCTGTTAGATTTTAAAAGTATTTTGAAATTACAGTTCATTAATTTTTCCCAATTCCTTTTTCAATGAAATAGGTAATAGCACTTTATCTAGGGAAGTTATGAAACAAAGCTAAGTAGAGGCAAGATAACTTCCCAAAATATGTGGAATCAGGGCTTTTACCTTCAAAATAATAGAGGAATTACAGAGACCCAGGAGTATAATTCCTCTTTCCAAAAGAAATGTCACTCCAGATCTGAAGAGACACTAAGATATAAGAATGAAATTTGTTTTATTTATTGTGTTATGATGGTCTTCTGCTTCCTTTTAGGTTACCCAGTCTGATGCTTGTTCCTCCTAACACATTTGGAGGCTGTTGTCAGGCAATGGCCGTGGAGCAAGTGTCTATAAACTAGATACTGTCATTTCCCAATAGTCTGTCTATGGCATGATAGTAAAGAAAGCTTTGAAGTTACTGTATACACTGAGATTTCTCTGGTTAGAATTTCTGAAGCAAAGATGCCAATATGAGCAATTCCCAGAAAACAGAGTCAATGTCACAAACCAGACTCTCTTTTCGTTTCTACCGATATAGAGTGTCCATTACTTATAAATGAATGAAGTTACAATGAATATTACTGAAATCTGAATCTGGCCTCAATCTGGTGCAATGGTAGGTACAGCCACCAGTGAGGGAAAAGGGAAGGGAAGAGTAATTTGCAATTTCTCCCACACAGTTCACTTCCCAACTTAGGAGTGCATTAGGTGCCTAAACTAGGGGCCTTGTTGTGTGCACAGTCAATGAAGAGGCGCACCTTTGGAGAGAAACTCAGACTATCTAATCTAGAAACCTGAATATTCATTAATTTAGATGTGCTGCATCACCTTCAGGGCGTCAAGCATAAGGGAAGACCAGCCTCCTGACATTCTCAGTCCAAGCCAGGTGCCTCAAGTAGGTTATGTGACTATTTCAGCTGTGCAAGAACCTGTTACACGAGGCTTTTCCATGCGGATCACTATGACTGTGACATATCTTTCACTCTGCTTCAGTTTTATTCTCTTATCTCTTAGTGATAATTAAGTAGCTTGTAACTGCTTATGTCAGTCTTGGCCCAGGTGTAATTCCTCCAAGGTGCACTTGCTTATCAGAGGACTTTGAGAATTTGATCTTGCACATTCACAAATACATCAGCAGTGGTTCTTTCATCTGCACTGGTACCCAGATGGGCAAAAGTGAGAGATGCCAATTGTGACCATTTAGGTTTGTCTTTTCAAACGCAACAATGAAGGCCCTCCCCTGTGCCTCAGCTTCAGGTTGCTGAATTCAGTAGTTTTAACCATACCGAGTAAGTAGGAAATGTTTTTGTTTCCACCTAAGATAACTCAAAATAAAATTCATGGATTTACACATTCTTTCTTTGCACTGCCTAATGGGCAATAAGTAGAAAAGTGTTTTTTGCTGGTATTTGAAGCCAGAGGGAGACAGGTCTTATTTGAAGAGCAACTTAATTCAAGTAACTCTATTCAAATCTATGCTCAAGGGCAGAATGGAATGTTTCTCATCCACAGATGGGACTGCAAAACCAGAATATTACTGTCAGAATGGACAGATCAAATTGTAATAAATGCTCAAGTTTTCCTTGGAAAAAAACAAACTGTGAGTCTTGCTGGATTAGAAAGACAGGATAGAGAGGTTTCTTTCAAATGCAAAGAGTGGAAATATCAGTGTGTTGTGTTTAAGCATTAAAATACTATTTTTCACCTGATATTAACAAATAATATTATAGTTTTAATAGCAGTGTCTAAAGGAAACATTACAAATACATATACTTCATTACAGTGTGTTTAAAAATGAGATGGGACACAGTGTACTCTTTTTGTACATAATTGAAGGAAAAGCTATAGCATGCAATTAGACATTAGAGACAGTATTCATCTCACTTAACTTTAATCACCTAAAGTATAAAAGTGTAATCTGAATTAGTCTATGTTCTTTTTATAGTCAATAAAAAGAGAGAGGGATCTGCAGAAGACAACTTATCCTGGTCTGAAATGGGTGCCAAAGCCTAGGGGATAAAGTGCCTCCTGGAGGTACTTTTTCCTCCCCGCTCTTGATTGAGCCCAGGCAGCTGACTTTGAGCAGACACACATTTTTTAGGTGGTTAAAATTAAGTGCTAAGGAACTTGGCCTTCGTATGTGAGAGACTCACCCTGGATCCTCCTGGCTGTTTAAACCCTGTGGGAAGGGAAGAGGAAGGTGCCATGAAAAGCCAGCTATGGCCTTTGGGTTCCCAGCTTGTAGGGTGATCCTTCCTGACAGCTTCAGTGATGCCCAGTGATGACTGCATGATTTACTAAGCTATAAAAAGTGCTGATAGATTGATTACTGCAATAACAAAATAGAAGCATATTAAAGCACTGTTCATTTAAGGTAACAATAGTTTTCCAAAATTTTCAGAATCATAAGATTTTTATTTATTCCAGATCCTGCTTTCTTCCAAAAGGCCTGTTTCATTCTTGCAGCTGTACTAAATTTGTGTTTTTACTCTACAAAGTTAATTATGAAAAAAATGGATGGACAAACTTATACCTAACACAATTTGAGATTTTAGGGAAAGGGAAGATTTGCCTGGCTCAAAATCACCATTTTTTTTTTCTGACTAATAATATACTCTTGTCACTAAAATTGACTGCTATTCTATTCGCATTTCACCATTAAATGTTAACCATGTTTCTTTTCAAAAAGAAAATGAGATTCCTTTCATATTTTCCCTGTTCAGATTTATCGTCATTTTAGGATAAAACAGATTTATCTCATACATCTGCAACATCTGTTACACTAATACAAAGTCTTCGGCCACCTTTAGGAAATAACTGCAGCTCCTCCAACTCTTTAACAGCCTAAGCTGTCTATGGGGGTTAGATTTCTAGTCTTCCCCTCAACCTTTTGCACCAAGGCCATGTGAAACAAGAAAGGAGAAGGCTGCAGTGACCTGCTGCCCCATTCCTGGCAAGCGCAGGGTGCGGGTCAAATTATGGTCATGATTTTGGCGCCGCCTGCTTTCCCAAGCCTGTTCCTTTGCTTCAGGGCTGGCATCCATCAGTCTGCCCCATTCTTCCTTTTTGAGCCCTCTTCTCCTGCCAGAAGAATGACCTGAGTCACTCCTTCACGTCCATGCAGTAGGAGATTGTGCACGTCATGTTCCTTGCATGTCTAGAGAGTCTGCAGCCCCGTATTGCCAAAGGGGTCATAATTGATGTCCTTCTTCACCCTGTTAACCTAGTTGAATATTTCAGTTATTTTGTCTGCTAGACCGTGATTACTTTTCTGTGTTTACCTTTACATTACCAAGTTTTCAGCACTCTTCTAGGATGACTAAAGCAAAGTTTACTAATCATCATCACTAGGAAAATTTTCTTGCTATTAAAATAATTTTTTCCCTTGTTCAGTTTCATTCCAACCCTTTGGTTACAATGAAGTTTAGCTGAGAAATTTTAGTTTCTTGAGTAAGTCCTCAGACATTACCTCAAGACACAAGAATAGAGGAGGAGTTACATATATCTGCCTGTACATGCAGATTGAGCAATTTCATATTCAAAGTTTCTTTAGAAATTTTAACTGCATTTGCCCTTTTGCATAGACCTCTATATTTCATCACAATTTATCCCTAAAACGGTTCCTGCCTACTAAGTTCCCATCAGTTTATAAACAGCTGAGATGTTCAATGCTACATTCATTTTTTCCCTGATGACATTTTACCAACTCCATCAGACTTCTCAGTGAGGCAGCTGGGTTTGGCTTTATTCCAGGGGATGCTTTTGAGTGCATGAACTTAGTTTTCTTTTCATAGTAAATCGTTCACATCCATATTCCCTTCTTTAAGGTAGTTGGAATAGTTATAGGTTCTATTAGAAAGACAAATTATAATAATAAATCTATTTTAGTTACGATGGAATAAGGAGCTAAATTCATCCTTGTTTTAATGACATTGACTTGAAACACAGTGAAATACATCTAACTATAATTGCTCCCTCCTGCTCTTTACCTGTATTTATATATTAAACTACTCAGTATGTACTCAAGCATTTATGCAATACAAGCTTAAAGAATTTTTTTTTTTTGGCTAAAGTCTATATATTCTATTCTAGCTTCACAAAGCATAGTAATGAACTGTCATTACCGTGACACTATCTAATACTGTTCCAATTTTTGCAAAGGTCAAAGCTATCTTCCAGAACTTGGGAATTTATCATAAGCCTCCTGATGATAGCAGCCTCCTCATAGCCTCAGGTAGACTCTGCTCTACATCAAGTTGCATTTCTGCATTGAGTGGCTCGGTAGAGCTGCCAGGAAGAGACGTAGGCATCTTCCACATATAGAGGTTTGTGAATTGGTCACAGTCCAAGTCTTAGTCTACACAACTTGGGAAAGGAAGTCCCATGTTTAGTTCACTGGATGAAGTTCATTGAAATGTGTTTATGCAAAAAAATAAATAAATAAAATTACATTTTACATATCATGAAGAACATGCCATGAGCGTATCAGCATGATGATGAACAGACCTATGATGTCCTAAGTATAAATAGTTCCTAGCATTTTGTGATTCCCCAACTCGATAAACAGCAGGGAAAGCTGCATTTCTAATCTCAGCATGTCACTAACCTGTCGTTTTAATAGACTAGACAGTAACAGTGTGTCAAAATCAAATATTTGGCAGTTTGTAGACCTCTAGTACCCTGCTCCTAGAAGAACCTGAGCATCTTTGGTAGGTGCTTACAGCAGAGCCTAGTCCTTCAGCAAGGGGTGGAAAGTCTTTGCCTGACTTCGGTGAGCTAAAATTCAGGGACCAGCAACCATGGTACAGCCCAGTTTGCTCTCCAAGTGATGACTTAAGCGTGACTACACTAGCTGCAGTGAATCTAGTCAAACACAACACAGGTACCTAAATCTCTTGCTGTTTGTGGATGTGCATGTTTCATTTAATCATCTGCTTCAGGTGAAGTCAGTCTCACAGGCTTGTTTTAGAACATGCCTAGTTCAAGGACTAGTGGGGTTGCTCTACTATGGCCCTGAATATTGTTTTTAGGACTAGACAATGTCATTAACAGCTACTCAATACATGGTTTTGGTATATCACAGTCGTATCCCATAAGGGAAACCTATAGCAATTCATTGCATCAAAAAATTAGTGCCGTATGAAATTATCAGTTTTTCTGGCAAAGCATATTCAGATTGTCCATGTATTGCCAGTGAATCTTGGTTCAGTAGAAATCTGAAATTCTTCAAGAGGTCTGTTGACTTTTTGACTCAATTTTTTTTGAGAAAGTCTTTTGGCAGCATGAAACTGGAAGCCTTTCAGTCAAAATGGTGAGATAGCATAGGAAAAAAAGGGTTTTCAAAAAGAAACTCTTACATAACCTCAAGTACAGCAGTCAGGGCTGTCATGGGAGTTTCCTCTGTTTTGTAAAATAAAGGGTTTTTTTTTTCTTTGCTTATTAAGCTGAAGGCATGAGTTCTTACTAAACAGCAGTCATTTGCAGTAAAGTCCCACTGAAGGGAAGCAGATACCCAACTGCAGTGTGCAACCCTTTCCATTAGGCACTCTGCTGTTTGCACTCTCCTTGAAGCCAAATGATCACTTAATAAAGCAGTAGTGGTTAATACTTTGCTTTGGAGTTTGCTTCTCTACTCCTGCACTGGCAGGGGATAAAGATTGGTGTATATCTTAGTGTCTATTTCATTCTGTAACTCCTGACACCTAAAAAGTCATGTTAATTTTTATCATTTTTATCTTTTTACAGTTTTACATCCTGAGCTAATGTTACTATGGTATACACAAAGAAGTTCCATTTTTTAAGTTTAATAATCTGTAGGTAAATGATTTCAGACAGATTTGTTACACTAGGGTTTGAGTTAATAAAAAAATCTGATTCTTGGTGGTATAAACTAATATAAAACAATTTCATTGTCATAATCACTATGAATTAACTTAGAGTTACAGACCAATGCTAATTCAGGAGTTAAATCCTATGAGTTAGAGAAAATTAAACTGACTTGCACTACAATACAGGACTTTCACTTTTATCCTGTACACACAGATTAACTAATAATCTTACTAATAATCTGTTTCTGATTTTAAATTGAAGTAACTCTATTTATTAATGGGGGCTATTACTAGCTTTCATTAACTTGAGACCAGAAATAAGCTTCCTGTCTGTGTTTATTCTCCATATATTATTTGGCCAGAAGTTACATAGCAGAAGCACATCTCCAGATGCCATGAACAAAATGAATGGATAAGGGAGATGTTCCAGTGAAGCAAGTTCACTGATGAATGCATGCAAGTGGTAGAAGCTGTAAGCATGCATCAAGGACATAATTCGGGTCCATCACCAAGTGCAATTGTATATTTAATATTGCAGGAATAAATCCAGATTAGTATGATTACTGTTGCTTTAATTGATTGCGGTGTCCCAATATGAAGCCACAAATTACAGTGATGAGTTTCTGAAAAAGTGTATGAATAGAATTATTGCATATGTGGGACTGCTTGCTGAAGGGCTTGCAAGAGTGTAATACTTTAAATCATATAAGAAATAATAATAAAAATAATACAAAATAATAAATGTACTTTTTCAGAGTCACTTTTCTGTGAAGAAAGGAGCTGCAGCCTTGGGTATTGGTACAGATAGCGTGATTCTGATTAGATGTGATGAAAGGTAAGTAAAGATGCCAAACACTTCTCCTTTTAATAAAAGAGGATGATCAGGTGCTCGATCCAGAGAGAGCCTAGAGAATGCAGTGAGTAGCTGGTGTAACTCTCCATAGCGCTGTCAGCCTCAGCAGCTATACACTGTTTTTTCCCACTTGAGGAACTGACTCTCTGTAGCGTCTTTGCAAGGCCGTTACTGGGGGTGATCAAAAATCTTGGAGTTCCCTTCCTGAAGGATTTCTGGTCTTTCTTTCATCCTGCAGTGAAGCCAAAGATTGAACTAGCGATCATTCTTTACACATGAGGTTAGGAAACTATGAAGAAGCTTGCTTTGGTCAAAATTAAAAAAAAAAAAAATCAACAGTCTCACATTTTGATCCATTAAAATGAGCTGAAATGGGCTTTTTAAACTGCTTAAAATATTTGCTAATGTAATTTTGTCCCATCATACTCCCTCCTTTCTTCTCAGAAACTGATACTCTGGCTGAATCACATTTTCCTCCGTACACTCAACTGGGATTTGCAACGTGAAGTACAGTCCATTCAGGGAAGGGGCCTCGCATCACTGTGGGCAGTGTAGGCCAGTGAGGGAGAAGATGGCCCATAGAAAAGAGAATCACTTACTTAAGCCACGTAGAGTCCTCTTCCTGATAGGCACCACAAAATTGGTAGTAGATTGTTTTTAATCATTTTATTCACCCACCTGCTAGAGAAAACATTTTGAGAAGGCAGAGAAATATTAACAGAATCAGGATGTCTTGATGAATATTTTCCATTTGATGGAAAACACATTTTCTATGGAAAAAAATATAGAAACATTCTAATTGAATCTACAGAAAATCTTTTCAATAAAGTATGCTCTCATTATGAGTACCAAATATCATTGTTATAAGATATTGAATTATTTATGGCTCTAGCTTAAATGGAAGGTTTTAATGCAATCAAAATATTCTGTTCTTATGATAAAAGAAGAGCACCAGCTAAGCAATTTGCAGTACTAATCACAGTGCCTGCATATTGATTTACAGACTTATTATCTCTTTATTAACAAAAGACTGAACACACCTCGAAAAGGAATTAATGACAGCATCTGTGTAACCAACACAAATAAAAATGAACTTTGGATTGTTTCTATTCACTAAAGACAGACACAGATCACTGAAGTCATATCTTCCAATTCTTCATGTGCAAACTCAGTATAACCATTTTCTGTGAAGACCACAATGCTTAACCTGCCCATCCTGAAGTAGGACAGTAGGATTACTGCACGTCTTACCAAATCCCAACTCAGGTCCGCAGGACACAGTAGGCTGTTTGCTCAGCACACGTCCCTGGTGTGGGGTGCTGGGCTGATGTGATGAGGAGGACCTTCTGTTGGCCCATGGCAGAGTGAAGAAGGCCCACAAGAGCTTTCTGACATGTCCAGCATGAGCAACCATGCTTCTTTATGTCTCCTCTCCTTCCCATCCCAATGCCCTGAGTCGCCAGGTTATGTTGCTCTATCATGGGACAATGCAAATGAGTGGTCCATTTCAGCCAGGAAAGAGAGGAGAAAGTCCCACCTTCCTGCTCATGCCAAGTACTGGATGAGCATGTGTTTCAGTTATCTGTTCCACTAGCACACAGATACATTAATAGTAATGGAGTATCTCCTGCAGGTTTGGGGGGGTCAAGACATTTCACCCTGATTTGGCAGCACTGAGGGCTGTAGATGCATATGGGTCATATGAGAAGAATGTAACCCTTTGTCCTCAGTGCTCCACTGCTGCTGAGTATCTTCAGCTTCCTCCTGCTCCCCCATAGCTCTCCTGCCTCTGGTGCTCCATAGCACTTTTCTGTTAAGTGAGGATCTAACAGCACAAACTGGTTTCAAAATCAGACTTCTAATACAACTCTCTATTGCTCCAGAGGGAAAATGATCCCATCAGACCTTGAAAGAAGAATCCTTGAAGCCAAACAAAAAGTAAGTGCACTAGCATTTCTGCCTCCAACAAAAAAAAAAAAAAAAAAAAAGCAAAAACAGCCAGATCTTTTACTTTCTGTGATAGAATGGACTTCCCCATTAACTTTTGATTTATTTCTCAGCCCAGTATTTAGTAAGGCAAGGGTTGCTGAAAAATATGTTTTAAAATAGTCTATTTGTCTCTTTTTATATGTTGTTGTGCATAACCTTCTCTCTTTTTTAATATATATTATTAGCCTATGAGGATATTCCTCAGCTATCCTCAGCTGAGGATATCCTCAGAATATTGGCAAAAGCTGAGTAATCGTTTGGGGAATCCATGTGTATTCTCATACATTGAAAATATTCCTCACCTACAGAGTCACCAAAGCAATAGAGGACAAACATCCACATATTATCTGAAATACATGATTTTATATAGAATAGCCAATAATATGTCTATCCATTAATAGAAGCTGGAATTTAACAAATCAATAATAGAAACCAGGTCAAAAGCATGAAGAAGAGAAGGCTGAGAGGGGACCTGCTCAGTGTATATAAATACCTCAAGGGAGGGAGTGAGGAGGATGCGGCCAGCCTCTTTTCAGTGGTGGCCAGCAATAGGACAAGAGGAAATTAGTACAAACCGCAGCACCTGAAGTTCCACAGGAGCTTAAGGAAAAATTTCTTGACAGTGAGGGTTACAGAGCCCTGGAACAGGCTGCCCAGAGAGGTTGTGGAGTCTCCTTCTCTGGATGTCTTCAAAACCCACCTGGATGCCACCCTGTGCCACGTGCTCTAGGTGCCACGTGCTCTAGATATAAGAATAGAAATTCCACTCAAACTTACCAACTATATATTTCATTCAGCAGAAGGAAAATCAGACCCTTTTTGTAGTCTATGTCCCAGTCCTTCAAGAAATGTACACCCTCTTTACCTCATTGCTGAGTACAGTTTATGAATAACAGAATACAGATGAATTTAAGATGAAATACTGGTAGAAATTACTGCAGACTCCAGTGCTTGTAGTGCAAAAGCTGTATGAGAGACAGTGTGTCCTGCTCTGTCCTGCTCATCACTGAGCAGAGGGAGCCCACCACCTCACACGCCTGCACCTTCACACAGTCCACAGGCCTCATTATATCACAGCCCACCACCAGAGAGGTTTCATGCACCACCATGCCTTGTGGAAAAGGTTTGTTTTACTCGGCTTCATTTTACTTGGCATAAAAGCTGAGCCATTTACTCGACTCGGCTCCCTTTTGGACCAAAAAGGTCCAAAAGCAGACCTTTATTTCTCAGGCAGATTGTACGGGGAGGAATTGGCCTCCCCAGAGCTCATCTGTCTTCCCTGCAATAACTGGAGGATACTGGTTTGGAAGTTTGCTGCCACCTTAAGGCAGAAACTGTAATATTGCTAGCCCTAAACTATGAAAAACAGTGTTGTAGGTATGTCGTCTAGGAGGCACTTGTGCACCTCTTGCACAGAGATCTATTGCTGCAGTTGAGGTTCCTGGTGCCAGAAAGGCAGTGGCTGGTGGCAGCTGGGTCTGGATACCACACACTGGGGCCAACACCTCCGTGCTCCCTTGCAGGGCTTTGTTCCATTCCTCGTGAGCGCCACAGCGGGAACAACAGTGTATGGGGCATTTGATCCACTCATAGCTATTGCAGACATCTGCAAGAAATACAAAATCTGGATGCACGTGGATGTAAGTACCATGTCATGCGTGAGGCGGGTTTACAAGGCACATCAGCATGAATTTAGTCATCTTGGACAGGGTCTTCTTGTACAGATAACACTCTGCTTGGTTCCTGTAATTAACTCTTAAAGTCTAAGGCTTTAGAGGCTGATTTCCTCTCCTCTGAAAAGTTCAGGTGACAGTAGGATGTCATAGGACGTCCCACTGCACTGTACCTGTGCAGTGCTTTTAGCAACTGGGACACTTGAGATCACCTAGTTTGCATGCCGTTTGCCTTCACCTTCGTCTCTAAACATTGTTAATACAGAAAAAATATAAAAACCATATCCAGCCCATACTCAGCTTGTGCAGTAACTGCGAAATAAATGCATAAGGAGAAGGCTACATTTGTCTGGAGTTAAGTAACCCAAATTACTGAATAGATTAATGCAAATACCATAGAAATTTATCAGGCTGGCTACATAGCTTTAACTGGTTTCTTGCCCAGAAATCTTTCTGGAGGATCATCTTTCAGCTCAGAAAGGAGTTTCGGTCATTTTTTATAAATGCTTTCTCCAAAAAGGCTTAGTAATCAAATTTGCATGGAAATCTTGCTTTTGGATTATTGCATTAGCCCAGATGATTCCAATTTAAAGGAAGATTTCACATTTACCGTGAACTACTACTCAGTCACATGAAGTATCTGCATGTCCCCCATCTCTGTAAGGAAAACCAAAGGGGTAGGGTTAGAAATATGCTGAAAATCCACTACAGCAACTGAGATCCTGGTCTATTTTGTTATCATCACTAGTCACTAAATGAGAAAAGCCAGCTTACCCTTGAGCACCTCTAGGTGGTATTAATTACAGCCTGAGGCCACCCAAAGTGTCACCGTCAGATGAGGTGATGAGGGAGGAGTTAACAGCCATAGGAGTTGGCACACAGATCCCGGTGTATAAAACACTGTTTCCAAGCTATTGGAAAGAAATTGTTAGTTCAGCTAATGCCCCGGGCCCCATCTGCCCCTCGCTGATGTGTATTCACAGATACTGTCATAGGGAAATGCAGAGACCTCTCCTCCTCATTCAGATAATGTGTCTTGCTTTCTAGGGAGCATGGGGTGGCGGGCTGCTGATGTCCAGAAAGCACAAATGGAAGTTAAATGGTGTTGAAAGGTATGATTTATTAACAAGTTATTAGGTGTTTTAACACATTTTTGATTGCCATAGCAATGCCTATAAAGACAAATAAAAATTGGTCAATATTAGGTCTGAATAAAATACGAAAAAATCATGTAAACTGCCCTTCTGGTCGAAGTAACAATGCTAAATGTTCATTGTGGTGCTGCTTTTTCTTTTTTCCTTTTTTTTTTTCAGTAGAACAACCAGTGGACATTTCATATTTGTCGTCTTAGTTCTTGCAATGTGCATTCTCAGATCTAGCATGGTTTCTGTGTCACCCCCTGATTCACTATCTTCAATGGTTAGCAATTGCATTTCTTTAAGAAATGAATCTTGGAGATCTTGCATGCTGAAGTCTAAATGTAAAAGGTGGCTGCACCCGCCATTTGGCTAGAGGTCATGTCAGTCTCTGAGCACTGCTCTGCCACTCATGGAAAGGATGCAGTCTCCCAAGCCGTGCTAGTGAGGTCTTCTCCATAAATCTGCAAGTGGGTGTACACAGTGATGGTCATGAGCTCATTAACATTACAAATACACACAGATGAACATAAATGATAGCAATCTAGTTTGGTATCTTCAAAGACTGAGCTTAAAATTACAAACAGCTGTTTATTCAGAAATGTATAGCTCAACTGTGGAACACCTTGCCAAAGGATATTAAAATTTGTGTTTACAGGGAGGCTAGATAAGTACATAGACAAATAAAACCCGTTCAGGAAGTCCATGAGTCACAAATGACTGGAACCTCTCAGATCACTTGGGGAAGTACTTGGGGTGCTTGTCTTGCTTTGTGTTATTCCCAGGCCTCTTGCTGGGAACAATATGCTGGACTAGATTTAGCCAGATACATATGTATATTTTTTGAAGCTCATTCTGTTTAAGATTAAGCTATTACTCTCCTCTGCCTTTTTTATCTCCTAATGACAGAATTGCTGCTTCTGGCCAATTAAAATTGCAAACAACTTCCTGATCCTGTTCCTAAGGATTAGGAGGACACCTTGACGATTCCATTCCTTTCTTATACATCTCACATTTGCAGAATTCGGAGAGCAGCCAGTGATTCTATTAATTTATATTTTAGCTAAGGCTGCCTTGAACATTGCAAACTTACATATTGGACTTAAAAAGGATATACATTCAAATATGCGACGTTAGAAAAATCTGTGCAGCAATCTATGAGCATTCTAGTAATCATTCTAGTAATTCTGCTAGAATGAGGTGTTTGGGTTGAACCTTTATTAAAGATGTTTCTAAATATTACACTTCAGAACTCCACTAGAATTCCTCCAGTATTTTGATAAGTGCCACCTCCACATGATAGTCGATGTATTAATGGAATTTGTCATTTCCAGTCCTGTTCCCTTGCTTGATGGACACAGCAGCTCATTTCAGTTTGTCCAAATATCAAATGTGGGCACCTTTAGAGGAGATCTACTGGATCTCAGGCTGCTTTTATAATGGCTGAGGGCCAAATTCTGTCAGTCTTAATACTTTTCAGTTATCCACTAGGAATCTCTAAAGGAAAACTTTTCCTCTTTCTTTCTTGTGAAAGATCCACAGTCACAAAATCACACAGGTGTTTGGTATCAGTTATTTAAACAAATATAAGATAAAAAACATCTTGTGGTTACATATTGCTTTTTTCCCTCTTACTTTCAGTCTGCTTTTTATTTAAGCACATACTAATGGCAGATGCCCAGAAAAACTGATAACAAATAAAAAAATGGATTTTTGTATTTTATGTAAGTAATTGTGTTGTGTGTGCAATTGGCATGAATATGAGGAAATAGATGACCTTAGGGTAAATTAAATTTTGTAGGCAAGTAATTAACATCTGGCTGTTGTCAGTAAATAATCCTTTTGCTTGAGAAAATCCATACCACTACTGTTACCTAGAAGGCTCTTAAAGAATTTCTGCTTGATTCTGTGTAGGCACAGATAAAAACGAGAAAGTATCATATCAAAGGAAATCCATAGACCTCAGTGCCTGTTCAGAATCATTAGCTCTGGCACTGTAATCAGATGACTGACTCTGAGCTGATTAAAACCTGCCAAATACTCGAAAAGCCCAGCCAAGTGGCCAGATGTTCCCTGTGAAGACTGTTCCTTTCAAATTTTTCATCGGGCCCCTGCACAGTTGTCTTTAAATAGCAAAGAAGAAAGTGCTGCACAGTGCCCATGAGCATTTTGGAGTCGCTTACGCTGAAGGAGTAAAAAGCAACCTCGCGGGAAACGACAGGAGCCTACATACACCCATATCCTATGAAGGACAATATTGCCAGATTTGAACAGAATTGCTACCTGCAAGTGCATTCTGGGTCCTTTAAGTAGCTACATGCCAAGAAGTCAACTACATATAAAGAAGTCAACTTCTTTATACCAATGTATACTCTCAAAACTCCAACCACTGAACCAAATCAAATCATGTGCGCTATGCATCCTTGACAGCCTGCCAAATGGCACGCTAATGTATACATCCACTGGCTAATCAGCATATGTAATAATAGTAATTTACAAATAACCAGTCGAGCATAACACAGGATTAAAACAATAAAGAACTGGCCAGTTCTCCATTCAGCACTTGCCATAGTCCCAAAGTCTCTTCTCTAGTCTTTATTGTGCCTGTTCATTCACAACATCTGGCTGACAGCTAGTTTTGCAATGTGTCTTGAAGATCAGCAGGCTCCTTTGTCATGTAGATGTGTAGTGCTATGTTTATTACAGTAGTAATTTGGGACCTGATCCTCTGGTTGCGTGAATTATCATAGCCCAACTAAGGTCAAAAGATACGTGAGAGTTTACCATCAACAGAGCAATGAGAAAAATTATTTTTGGACAGGTTTTCCAACTTAGTCAGAGACTCACAGCTTCCCAGAAGGATTTAAAGGAGTTTTCAGAAATGCCTGTGTTACTTAACTCTTACTGGAACAAGAATCAAAGGGAGGGAATCTGCTAAATTGCCCTTTTCTTATCTCCATCTTTAGGAGCCATCTTCCTTGAGAAAGTTCATCAGTCAAGTGGGTGTTTTTGTGAAGCTTGTCTTTTATTTACGAAGTATAGATGACTCTCCAGAAAGTTTCATACTGATTAAGCCTAGCAGAGAGAGCAATTATCCCATGGTAAATTGCCAGGATTGTCATCCAAAAAGCAACTAGAGCAAATTAGGTCCCTCATGAAGGCATTGCTTTCTTAATAACACTCACGGTTATTTCCAGCTTTGCTTACTCAGAAAAAAGAAAGATGCCCTTTGCTACATTTTTATTACAAAATGTCTCCATGGTTTCACCACAGTGTGTAGTATCTCAGTTGAGAGTGGTTTACTGTCACAGGGCCAATTCGGTGACCTGGAACCCGCACAAGATGATGGGCGTCCCACTGCAGTGTTCAGCCCTGCTGGTGAGAGAAGAGGTATGTCTCCATCTACTTCTTTCCCTGGATCTTTTTGATATTTTATTTCTGAAAATCCTGCATGTTTCCTCATAACTGTGTCATAGTAATATTTGATAATGTGATGAAGATTATAAAAGAAACTGAGAAGGAAACCTCTAGTGATTTGTTTAGGCTATGAGTGCAAGAGGGAATTAAAATGCTGTCTAGTTGGTTTGATAGGGAATAGCTTTGCACAGTTTTGTAGCTTTGCTTTCAAAATGTTCTAAATTAATTTGTGGGGAACAGCTGTGTAATCTCTCTAGTTTCTGTGTAGCATAGATTGTAACTGAAAGCAAAATCTAGTCCTCTTACAATGGTATGCTGTAAATGCAATATGACATTTGGTTGAGAATCCAGGCATTATTACATTTTCCAAACTTTTATGAGAGATATTTCAACCCAGCTCTGATTCATATATTCACTTTGGGGAGCATGGAAATTAAAAGGGAATGCTAAGTTCAGTTGGAATAAAAAGTGCACATTTCCTTTAGTACTAGGACTTGAATTACCCGTCAAGCCTGTAATTTTCATATAACTATTGGTTACTGGGACAGCTGCTATACAACCAGCAGTTATTAGCCCAGCTATCTAAAAGTTGGTTACTGTTTTGCTAACAGCTGTACAACAGATTGTACACAAAGTGGTTGTGCTTAGGAAGAGAGAAGCTGGCTTTTATTTGCCCTCTGGGTCAGTTCCCTTAGACAAATCCTACCTGGGTGAAGTCAGTACCATCCTTGAGCTCCAGTGAGAACAGATGGCTCAGATTAAGAGAAAGCCAATTTTTTCCCCTTTATTTTTTCTTAGTTTTGAGTTACAGAGGTTAGACTTGATGATAAACAGCCAAGTTCTGATTCTTCTTGGACTGGAAAATGCACTTTTAAGCAACAGCCGTAAGGTATATTTTAAACCTGGCTGAGGACTTCACTAGAGACAGAACATGACTGTCTGCATTTCACTTAAAAAGCTAAAAAGGAAACCTCATGGTTTCCATGAGACAGGTTTGCTCACATTGCTGGCTGTTGGTCCTCCCAAAAAGCTGCCTCCCAAAACAGTATCTTTCTATGCAGAGGTAGCTCTAGGTGGTTGCTTAGAGGTCACAGGCTCTTTTGCCTGTGCAAAGCTTTTAAAGTTTTCTGCACCACTTAAGTGCTCTGCAGCACTAGGCTTTGCAGAGGATCTCTCCTTAGGAAAGATAGGTACCTACAAAGAAGGAGGGAAAAAAAAAAAAGAGGCAGAGACAAAATCAGGCAGGAAAATGGTGTGGTGTTCTTTAGATTAGTCATCACATTACCTTGATCTGACTCAACCTGAATTATACCTTCCAAGGAAAGGAGAAATGGAAACCAGAACAAGGAATAAAGAGATGTATATAATAAATAATGTACATGTAATGGCGCTCACAACTTACTTCAATGTGCAAAAGTTGTTTAAAAATGCTTTGGAATGTACATGTAATGGCGCTCACAACTTCAATGTGCAAAATTTGTTTAAAAATGCTTTGACTCCCGGAAAGCCAAAAGCCAGAGAGGCCTGCACATACCTGGGTCAGGCACCAAAGTGTCCTGGGGGTGCAGGTGGAAAACAAGAAACTGAACCCACTAAACAGCTAAGTCAGGTTTTGTCTTTTTTTAGATCTTTGTCCTTCAATTGTACACTTCAGTTGGATGCTTTATTTGCATGTTTTTAGTTTCTGCTGTTTAGACCTAAAGCAACCCTGGAAACAGTAGTCACATTTGTGCCCAGGCTACATTTTTGTGCCTCTCTTTCTTTAAGGGACTGATGCAGAGCTGCAATCAAATGCATGCTTCCTACCTCTTTCAACAAGACAAGCACTACGACCTGTCTTACGACACTGGAGACAAGGCTTTGCAATGTGGACGACATGTTGATGTCTTCAAACTATGGCTCATGTGGAGGGCAAAGGTAGGACTGCCTGAAATGTATTTGTTTGCTTTAAAATAATGCACACCAGATGCAGGTTTCTTTTATTTAATTACCATTTTGGATACTATCTATCTGACCTGAATTTCTCATATATAACATGAAAGAAAAAATATTACTGTTTTCTCTCTTTTATATACCTTTAACAATTTAGGTTCAAAGCAGCACAGATCATTTTGAAACTTGAACTCCATGCCTTTGTGTTGCGTTTGCTTTGTGCAACTTCAGGACTCCAACACTGTATATCCTATGTATAAGAATGTTGTTAGGAACATTTCTGGAAGTATAAAGATATTTTATCTTAATGACATTCAGAAATTAAACATGGCAATTCCAAGACTGGAATCCTAGTTCCACTGCATGCAGTAAATGTGGAGTGAGCTTTCAGTAGAACTCCTCAAAATAATATCCTCTGAGAATACGAGCCGTAATCATCAGTTCGCTTGTAAGTGTAGAATGTTGCTAAATAAACTCTTTCACCTATTTATTCAATCTATTATGTCAGGTTGCCTTCAGGTTTGTTCAGAGATGACATCAATATTTTCATTTCCAGAAAGCCTTGAAGAGCCTCATGTGTTTCATTAAACCTCTGGTAACAGTTCTGCGACAGACAACAAGTACCGCTGGAGGTGTGGGAGCCTGTGAAGGAGGGCTCGTGGGCAGCCACTTTCTGTGGCTGAAATGGCTGTGGGACGGGCTGGCCTCACTGCAGTGGTGGGTGGTCTTAGAAAGCCGTGGGGCTTTCTCTGGGGCTGCACTATCTCCCCCCTGAGCCAGAACCTCTGTCCCCAGAGTGATGGTGACCTGGGCTTGTCACTTCTGCAGTGCCAGAGCGAGGTTTATCGGGATGCACATCCATTATTCAAAGACATGTCTTCCCATAGAGCACATACTTTCTTGTACTGCTTTTTCTGTCCTCGCACCCCACTTGTGACATTGGCGTTACCAAGTAGGATGCATGTTGCTCAAGCAGTTCATCTCTCCCAGCTGTTCACCTCCTTCTCCCCTGCCCCACACCGTGGTCCTTGGCTTGTGGCCTCACAGCTGGGGACCCCAGGAGCCTCACAACCAGAGGACGGTGACTCCTGTCAGGGAAAAGGAGCGGGAATTCCTGGAGCTCTTGATTTATAAAGTACCTGTTAGAAAAGTGGAGATGCAAATGCGGTGGAGACGGGGCAGTACCTGAATAGACTGTTCAACTGCTACAAGCCTTAACCTGGTCTTTGAAAACATCTGGCCATTTTGTGTTTTATTTCAAAGAAAATTAATATGCTAGGAAAAGGTACCAGTTCATCCCCTCTGGGAGATTAAAATCCCCTGTCCTGAAAGAAATACAAGGCTCCCCATGTACGGAGTTCAACACCTTTTTGTAGAGGCCCTCGTCCTTGTCAGCCCAGGCTGCCTCTGCGCAGAAACCACCACCAAGGGCACCCTTCATCAGAGGCACTGCAAGTGCTTTGCTCAGCACTGAGCTGGGTCTTGTGCTTGTTTCGCAGAGGTGATCGCAGGGGAGTCAGTGGCACAAGCGAGAGATGGATGAGCTCTGCATTGGAAAGTGTCCTTCATCTGACAGAACCAGATCCTTAATCTCTCCAACAGAGACTCCTGAGAAGTGACTTGTACTGCTGCTTTGACAAGTGCTGCATGTTCCTGTCACTGTGTCAGTTCACAGGACAGATAGTCACAAAACTTTAATTTTTTCTTTTCTCTCTCTCTCTCTGTCTTCAAAGGGAACCACAGGATTTGAAGCACAAATTGACAAGTGCTTGGAACTTGCAGAGTACCTATATAATAAAATAAAGAACAGAGAAGGTTATGAAATGGTGTTTGATGGAAAGGTATGTATTGCAACCTAGCAATCTGATTGGTCACCAGCACTTGCTTTAGTCAGGTATTGGGATGTTACTAACAGGTCAAACCAAAAAGTGTGTGATAAAAAGCAGTGTCCCTTATGAGAGCAGCTGTTTATCGTTCTTTATGGGATCCAGGGGCCAGGGAGATGAGGCAGCTGAGCACAGGGTTTCTGACAGTACAGTCTCACCCCACGAGAGCTCAGCACTGGCCTCTCAGGCTAGAGCAGCATTCACACAGTGACAGTCAATCTCCTAGTAATGGAAAGAGGCTGTGGGGACGCGGGCCCCCCTGCTCATTGCTGGGGCATCGGATCTGCTTTGCAGGTGGGTACAGGAGCCTGCCCTGCTCCCTGCTGCCGCGCCACGTGCATGGGGACCACGGCCGGCCGGAGTGGGAGAGGCGACAGGTACAGATGTCCCAGGGCTGGTTTCCACAAGCTCCAGCTGCAGTGATTCCCCCCAGGGCGAGGTGTCTGGCAGGGTCAGGCTACAGCCTGCGCTGTCGGTGCTCCTGGCTCTGCAGCTCAGTCCTGCATTTGGCTGCAGCACTCCCGGCACATGTGGCCTGGCACAGGCACCTCTGTCATGCAGAGGTTTTCCTTGTAAGAGTGAAAAAAAAATCTATTCTGGCTTTTCTTCTCTGCCCTGTGGCTTTTTCTGCTTTCTATACCTGCATGTTGTTCCCTGGTATAGTTAACTGGAGTGCTGGCTCTACAGCACAGGAATATGTGTCCCCATACTTTAGAGATTCCACACCCACATGCCACTGCATTATCTAATCACACACCATTGCTGAATTTGGTCTGCCAGGTCTTGTTATGATAAAAGGAATCGACAGCAGGGAAAGTTTCTGTAACTCATCCATTTAGCAACCAGCAAAGAAGAGTGTAGCAAGGCAGACAACTGCTGGGAGACAGCAAAAAGTGCACAGTGTCAGTGGAGTCTTCTTTGTGCCTTTCTACCCTGTGTTTCCATGTCAGCTAAGCCTCCCAAGGTGCTAGATACATGCATATTAATACGGGAGATAACTGCACCAAACTGAGAAGCAGTGAATTTCTAAAGGGTAAGAAAAGCTTAGGCCATCTGTGAGGCCTGTTTACAAGACCAGATTCTTCATTATGCAGTCGTGTAATAAAAGTAATTGACATGGTCCTCACATCTAAATTATCTCTAATAGACTGTTTTCTCGTCCACATGTTCCTTTCAGCCTCTTGAGGGGACAGCACCTACAAAGTCTAGATGCTTCCCAGTTGGGGATAAATATATTTGCACAGCTGGGCAATGTGTTTCTGCATCTGACATCCTGGGAATAAATTGCCTAAAATTATCCTTTCTGCATTAATAATGATGATGACTCTCAGCGGACTACAATAATGAAAGCCATTGATTGCTGTCACAATATGATGTACGAGAGAAGGGAAAGGCATGCGCATAATTGCAATTGAGATATTATGAGCATTTCTTACAGTCTGAACCATTATTATTCTGTGTTTAGCCTCAGCACACAAACGTCTGCTTCTGGTATATACCTCCCAGTTTACGCGGTATGGAAGATAACGAAGAAAGGATGAGCCGCCTTGCAAAGGTAAGCAACAATATCCAGCATATCGTGTGATGAGCACTGAAGTCCTGACACGCAGGAATCCTCCAAATGATCTCCAGGGAGGCACAGGGCAAGGCCACCCAGCTATGTTCTGCAAATGACACCTCCATGGACATTATGCTAAGGGTGAGCCTGGCACCACCTCGCTCTGCTCTTCCAACTTGTACTCCCTGTGTCACTTTGCTGGAGCACTTACTTGAACTCTGGCTATTTTTCCTGCAGCTCATGTAAACTGCAGTCCATAAACTGGGCAAATGTAACAATAGTTTGATCATAGAATGCCACTCTAGCACATGAAAAAAGATGGAAAATGATGGCCACAATATGTTTGAGGGATACAAAAAGAAAGCAGTTACTGTGTGCCAGTTGTGTGTCAGCAATCCTGAAAAAGTAGGGGGGAGAAATCCCCAGTGATTTTAAGAGCAGCACAAAGAAAAGGATAAAACCAACATCTTTTCAAAGAGTCACTTATTCCTTAACAGAAGTTAATTTTTTTTTTCAAGATTGGACTTCTTTTCATTTTAACTGCTTCTTGCAGCTCTTTATAGAAGAATAAAACATGCTCTGCTTTTTGTTACAATAATAATAATAATAATAATCTTCTGATTTTTGCTATAATAGTAATGACCCCTGCTTTTTGTTGTGCACCGTTATAGGTGGCCCCAGTGATAAAAGCCAGGATGATGGAGTATGGAACAACCATGGTGAGCTATCAGCCTCTGGGAGACAAAGTGAACTTCTTCCGGATGGTCATCTCAAACCCAGCAGCAACTCATCAAGACATTGATTTCCTGATTGATGAAATAGAACGTCTGGGACAAGATTTATAATAATCGAGCGTGAAAGGCTGTTCCTGGACCTCTAAGTAGACAATTAAGTTGTCACAAACTGTGCGAATGTATTTGTGGTTTGTTCCAAAGTAAATCTATTTCTATATTGTGGCGTTGGAGTAGAGTACAGTTTAAAATCAAGAAACATGGCTCCTTTAAAGTCCTTTCCTGAGTTTTAGAATACCTCTTTAATAATTAGCTACTCAAAAAGCTGCATTTAAATATATAAGGAAGAGCAGAAGATACGTACAATTTTATCTCCAATTTTAACACAGTGACTATTTTAAATTAAAAGCAATCAGACAGAATGATGCAAAATTTGCCCGAAATGGTGACAAAATCAAACTGGGGGAAGGAAGATAATGAGAAACAAAGTATACAAGCTGTATGCTTAAAAGTGAAAGTATTTTGTCTTTTTCATAGTATTAGAACAGAGTTTCTAATTTACCTATAGCAACATTTCAAATGTATTTAAATAGGTATAGTTTTACAAAAGCAAATATATATATATATAAAATCCTATTTTGTAAACTAAAGATTTTATTTTATATGGGTTATGAAACTGCAAGGACAGAAACCGAAAATTAACTAGGATTCTTTTTCTTTTGATGGAGGTGCCTCAAACATTTATTACTGCCTATTTTAAAACATATGCCCACATGTATTTTTAAGAGGTACCAGTGCCTCATTTCTCTCTGTCACATGGATTGTACATCTCCAAGGTTGATTACTGAAAAACCTCAAGAGTACTGCAGCTCTTAAAACCACTTAATAAGATCAATTACAGTACAACAATAGGATGCTATTATTCCTAATTATGTTTCCCACATGGCCTAACCAAGCAGACGCACAATCAATACAGTTTCTTCGCTCTGTGTTAAAAACGCCCGTCCAAAAAAGTCACATATCTAACTGCTTGCATCATAACCATTTCTTTTACAAGAAATACAAAATTACATTGAAAATTAAATTTGACAGAAATTCTGTTTAAAAAAATAGCATGAAATCTCACAGCTACATTAGCAAGGTAAGGACTTTTATAAACATACTGGTCTGCAAGATATGATCTAAATTAAATGCAAGTACACTCTGAATGGCAGTAATGGAGTCTGAGTGCCAAACAGATTTGACAAAGGTTTCTCCCATTACTGGACTTCATCATTGTTTTCAAAGGATTTTGAAATTGCTGAAAAAATGAGATAAGGCTACATCTGCCTAATACAGCCCATGCAGAGCCACACAAGTGTTTTTTAGAAACCATGGCAGAGGTTTAGAAACCTCTTGCAGAGCTTATGTGCTGCATCATTCCTTAGCACTAGGAACGACACTGGCATGGAAACTTATATATACCTTTTCCCCCCTCAACATCTGGAAATGTTGGTAAGAACTTTGTGGCTTGGGCCTGTCTACTTATAACCCTACTGAAGTTTTGGCTTTAACTTTGCCTAAATGGCCAACTTTTGTTTGTAAAGCAATATTGTTTTGCTGTCTCAAAAATACTTGAAGAGAAAAAAAAAAAGTGCAATGTCATTTTAATTTCATCTAAGACAGATAAATGGAGTATTGGTTCAATGTAATACGAGGACATGAAGTAAGAAGAAGAAATAAATTGTGTCTGTAATTGTGTTGCCTTTATTATATTGATAGTACTGTTTTGTCACCTCAGATTGAGGCCGTGCACTTTAGATTTAAACTGTACAATGTTGCAAATCAACATGTGTTGCTGCATAAGCTTGTACAATATATTATTGATATGTCATTATTTGTGTGGTACTAGTATTTACTCCTGATATTGTAAGAACTGCTCTCACATCAGTCCTTCTGCTATATCTTTGCTTGATATAAGCCTCACCTCGTCAGCTTTTAGGGAGATCTCTCACCTCACTTAAGTGGGTTTCCATTCCTATCTACAGTGCATAATGTTGCAAGTTAAGCTATAGAGGAGATGCCAATTCTATCCAGGACTTAATGTGACCTTTGCTGAATCTGTCAAAATCAGCTGACCAATCACTGAAATACTGGGTAGAGCAGCAAAATGTTGTATTCTTCTTTCTTGCTGGGAAAAACAAGGTGAGGAAAGAGCTTAAAATTTAAAAATGGTAAAGGGACAACGGTGAAAGTGATCAGTAGCCTGGTTACATCTTGCATGTGCAATTCTGTTTTTAAAATGCTAAACGCAAGCAATGTATTTATTAGCTCTATGTGCTAATCCAAGATTTACATTCAATGTTCAGTAAGAACCAGCATTTTTTCCACATTGCTGTTTATTGCAGCCAGCAAAGAGCAGCAGAGCAACCTGTTCTTGTGTTTGACCAAAGTATCTTATCTGTGTTGTTGACCTAAATCCAAATAAAAGTGTAAAATGTGACTGAGAGTCTTTTCTTTAGCAGCACTAAGGACACCAGCATTACCAATTATGCCGTTGCAGTGTAAGGTCCCACAGAAGAGAATGTTTAATTCTAACTCTCTCCGGATTTTTTGATGGCAAGATTCCTGTGTATTAGTTATTATAGCAATTAAAAAAAAAAAAAAAAGATTGAAATCTACCATCCAGTCCTTTTGAGGCATTGCACAGCACTGGCATGCTAGTAAAAACTGCCATCTGCTATTCCTCTACCTTATCTTTACAAGGTGAAGCTGATTATTCTCCTCAGACAAGCTCAACTTAATAGGGTTTTATTTTGGTCTTTTTACTTAGTGAGTCCTTATCCCCAAATTAGTCATAGACTATAATCAGCCCACAACACAGCAGTGGAAGCATTGAGGGCACTTTCCAGACCATAAGAAGGCAAAAGTTTAAACAGGCCACAAGATAAAAGAGGCAAAACAACTGATACAAAAATTAAAATTTTAATCTTCATGTTCCCCCTGGCGCTGGGCCTCAGTCCTCCAAAATCTGCCACCTGCCTGCTCTATTTTCCTTCCATTCACTCAGCTTGATGCCAGGTAGAGAGAGAAAGCAAAACAATGTTGTGAAAATGCCTGAAATGAGATTTTTGTGTCTCATGTCCAAGGTCTGCAGCAAAATTTGAGTTGGGTGCCCAGTCCAAGCACCTTGCTGAGGCACTGTGCCCTGCAGCAGTGGCTTCCTTTTCTCTCCTTTGGGCCCAGCTAGTCCACCTACTCCACCGTTTCATGGCTCTTTTCCTCAAAGCATGGATATACCTGTGCAGCTAAGCACTCTTCACAGTATGGTGGGGTTTCTTTTTGTTTTAGATAATTAATGTTTCTTTAAAATTCAGGCTACATATTTGGCCAAAAATTTACTACAGCAAGACAGGGTTCTCAGACAGAGAAGGTTCTGTCCTTCTTTTCAACATAACGTTTTCCTGGCCCAAGATAGTTCTGCGAGAATCACAGTATCAAAAACTTGCAGAACGATTGAGGTTAGAAGGGACCTCTGGAGAGCATCTAGTCCATTCCCCCTGCACAAGCAGGATCACTTAGAGCACGTTGCATAGGATTGTGTCCAGCCAGGTTATAAAAATTTCCACAATATCTCTGGGCAACCTGCTCCAGTGCTCTGCCACCCTCATAGTCAAGAAGGTTTTCCTCAATTTCAGATATAGTTTTCTTTGTTTCAGTTCGTGCCTCTTGTCCTATCTCTGGCCGCCACTGGTCAAGCGAAGTATTAATATACACCAATTCTGATGCCAGTCTGCTATGAAACAAGGGAGGATGACAAGGAAGAGCCCTGCAGAGCTCAGAGAAGCCCTCAAAACCTGCCCAGACCCATCCCAAAGGGCTCACCTTCGCCACACCATAGTCTACTGGATGCATCTAGTGCTTTTGATAGTGTATTTTGTAGTTCAGCTCTTAACCTTGGGATTAATAAAATATGATTAACTTCAATAAATATATCCCAGAAACAAAACCAGGTTCTGTGAAGCCAAATGAGCAAACGTGAAGGTGCCTCCAGATAGCCAAATGAAGTTTTGAAGTAGCAGGCACATTTTAGAAGTGGCCCCAAACATTGGAGTTTTACTCTGTAGTAAAGAATTTCATCCAGATAGACACTCTGCCAGTTACTGTCTTTAATGTGCTCTTCTCTTAGACTTATAATGTCTGAACTATCAGCTTCCTACCTGTCTAGTCTGACTAAAGGGACCAATTGAGCCATTCATAGAAAGTCAAGTGCTGCAGCTGGAATAAATGCAACCCCGGCTTGTCTGTTCACGAAGACAGAACAGCTGCAACATAGCACTATTTGTTATGGTGCTAAAGGATTCAGGTGTACGTATTTTACACTCTACAGCAAAGCAAGAAACTGGGTCTGAGATATGAGTCAAAGGGAAAGGCATATGTACTTATTTTGTGTTAAAATAAATGTCCACGTATACTGTTGCTGAAATTCTTGTGCTACAATGCACAGGTGAAACTTCAGTTCCATAAATGCACACTGCGTGAACAGAGTAAAGGTGACTGCCTCAGGGTACAGCTAAGACACAAGTTAGGTTATGGAGTAAACCAGTTCTCCTGCTGCTCTGCAACGGCTGCCTGTGTTCCTGTTCTTGCTCCAAAGTGCAAATTATGCCTGAGGCTTTCAAAGGCATTCAGATACCTCATCTTCATTATATGGACCCGGAAGCCTTAATCTCAGTATAGCGCTATGTCTATTAGGCTCTGTCTACCCCTCACAGTCTGTGACCCATAAATCAGAAGGATTGTTTCTCACAGGTGACTGATGTCCGGGAAAAATATCAAAAAAAAAAAAAAAAGGCTTTGCAGTGTGTGAAATTTCTAAAAGGTTCCTCAGCTTCTGTGGAAATATTTTAGTGACTTGCAATTCAAAAGAGCTTGCAAACAACACAACTAAGCAACATTTCTTTTAAAAACGCTTCTTTTTACTCTGCACAACCCTTGCTGAAAACTCTGATTTCAGTTTCAACAGATGTTAAATTCCAATTTCAGTTTCAACAGACATTAAACTAACAAGCAAAATGGGGAATACAAGAATCATTATACATAATTTGATTGATTGCTTTAGGTACTGTCATTTTAATAATATCCTGTATCAGTAAGCTTCCATCTTCCCACACTTTGCACCACCTGTATGGTGGAGTTCTAACTTCCCGCCCACCCTCCTCTGTCCTGATAATGAAAGTGGCTCTGGAAGAAGGAACAGATGTTTGGGGCTTGGGGAAAACAAGCCTTTGCTGCTCTGAGAAACTAAAAGGAAATGTCTGTGTTAACAGTAAATAGCATCAGACCACAGCTTTTTAAAGACAGTCTATGAGGAACGATGAGGCATGTAGGGTTTGCTATTAGCAGTGGCTGCCTGGTAGCACTCCCCAGGTGAGGAGTCTGCCCCTCAGCTATCTTTGCCAAAGTGCACATTCTGCTAAAGCTAATCCAGTTAATGTCCCCATTCAGACAACCCATTACTATTTATATTGCATTGGCATTCAACTAAAGCCAGAACCTCATGGTGCTAAATGCTGTAGTATTGTCAGAGGCAGCTGTTCTTACAATGAGTTTTGGATATGAAAGGATGTCAGAAACTGATCAGGAGAGGTCATGGAAATTAGGTATGAAATTTTCAGACTATCATCTGCTTGGATTGGTCTTTCAACAATCATGACATTGGGACACAGGAAATTCAGGCCTGCTCTGTTTCCTCTCACCAGTCCCCATACCCATGACTTCTCATGTTTGCTAAATCCTCATGGCTGCAGAATGCTCAAGGAAACCAGGGCAGTTTTTCTTGCACAGTGTCTTGGAAGAGAATTCCTAGAGACCAGGTCAGCAAGGCTGTCCTTCCTCAAAGACATGGAATATTTTACCTTCCCCTTGTAGCAAATATTGATGTCCAACCTGGGAACAGAACAGAACTAGATCAGTTATGAATCTACTACAGTTAACCTATTTCCACATACCTGACCCATGCCTTATTCTCAAGCTCTGGCTCTTGCACCTACAGATTTTGAACAGCTGTTCCAGACAGGCCTGTCTATTCAATATTGGAGAATGGGAATTAAAACACATTAATAGTGCTACTGATGGGAGTTGACGAGATAATGAGGTTGATATTAATAAAATGTATGTAAGCTCTTACTAGTCAAGAAGGTTGGTGAGAATTCTGAACAGAAGCTTGTAGTGAAATTTTTAGATTGGAAGATAATAATTGGCTTATTTTTTTGTAATAATCTGGAAGAAAACATAATTATTTCTTGTTTGCATTCTACAGACCCAGTAATCGGTCTCAGGAATTAGCATTCAATAGGTAAAAAATAAATGTCAGGGCTATGAAATATTGCCAGTGCCTCTGTATCTCACTCTGTCCTTTTGCCTTCAATACAAATGAGTTATAATGCTGCTCACTACATGGGTGTTTCACACGTATTACCAAGCAGACCTCTGTCTATTTATATGTCACCTTTCCTAAACTCTCAGTAGATGTCAGTAGTTCAGAGAATTGGCCATATTTAAATGAAATACAAAACACATAGAATTAACAGTAATGCTCAAAAATGTCAGTTGAATGAAAATGCTTTACCTAGTGCTTTATTTGTGATTAATATGGTTCAATTTGTGTTGATTCATTTCTCCTATTGCCATTTGTCTTAATTCACAGCGTCGTGTTTTTATGAGCTGGCGCTGCAGGAAATCTGCAAGCAAAACACGTATTGGTGATACGATATTTGCAACCCAAGAGGTATGTACAGCCCATTTTCTTACTGCTTTGTCATTGCTTCTGAAACAGTCTGCTTTTTATTTACTGATGATCAACTTTGTCTTTTATAGATGACAATTCACAATCACTTTTCCCCTTCTGCTCCTTCATCTCCTGTCATTATGAAAAAAGAGATAGAAATAATCAAACAAACAACAACAACAACAAATCCCCAGCGATTGGATCTGATTGTTGGTGCCTGAGTTGCAATGCAGCTGGAATTACCGGCATATTATTGTTCTTGAAAGCAATTTTCTGCAGCGACTCTGGTGAGAATCTTGAATAAATTGTACCTATTGATCACTAGCCTTCATATTTCTCACACATAAAGCCTGTCTCTTTTTCCATATGGCAGGCAACTTCGTTTGCTCTTAGACTTGTTTCTAGAGTGAAACAATGAATCCTTTCCAATAGGAAAACTGGCACATTTGACAGGATACTTCACCACACAGTCTATTGCAAGCAGACCACATAGCTGCAGGCTGCACTGGATTTGACTTCCACGTTATCCCAGGGGGCTTGAACCTTGAAAAACACTTCTGCTCGCCCTCACGTGCACCACAAACATATCATTCTGGAAATGTAACAGAACCATCTCATTAATTCCTACAGTTTGGACCGAAAAGTGCTAAAAAACAATTATTATACCCCAGGACTACCCAATGGTACACAGAAGAAAGCTGGTCTAAGCACTGTGAGTCTAGATGTGGCCAATGTGCTGCAGAGAGTAGTAGCCTTCAGCAAGGTGGGTATAAATCAGCCCACCCAGATGGCCGAGGTTGTCTTCCAAAGGACACCCCAGAGCTACAGCAGACAGAACAAGGCAGAGTCACTCGTGCTCCAGACAAACATCTCATAGCAGGGATTAGGATACTTCAGGGTTCCTTCCTTTGAGCATTTCTGGCCAGACACTAGAACGAGATGTTGGATTGTTCGCAAAGTGACAACGCAGGGGTAATTCTATCTCTGACCAACTGGGAACCAACATGAAGAACATCATCAGGAGTGGGGAATGAACTGCTCTTCTGGATGACAGTGGCTTCTGTGTAGCTGCTGACAATTCGTCTCCTGTGAGGCTGCTGGCAGCTGCTCCAGGAGGTCCAAAGGGATAGTTAGCAAATGGCTGTGCTTCAATACCTTGTGTGGGCCTATTTGGAGCCAGGCAGCAGTTGGGAGCAATGACATAAATTCCCTTCCCTGTACTTTCTATTTTCTAACCTAACCAAGAAGATCCCTGTTCTGCTTGTTCTTGGGAGAGGAAACTAATGCTATACAATTGCTTCTCACCTCTCACGAAGCTCAGCCTCCCACGGGACCTTTGCTCTTGCACAGCATGACCTGGGACTCCGCGCTGTAGCAGCAGCAGTGCTCTTTCTTACCCTTCTGCCCAGGAAGGAATACCTTCATTTCTTTGTTGTCTCTTGACCCTTCTGTATGACAGATAGTATAGTCACTTGGCTTCAGGGTTCTGCTGAGAGGCAGAAAATGATCAGATAGGAACTACTGTGTTCCTAGCTGCCTTATATAATAAATCCCAGTCAGGAAACAATTAGCTCTGTTAATACTTCAGCTGACAGGACTGTACTTCAAGTTCCTTGCTGTCCTGGGTAGCTCTGTAAGCAGAAATTTAGAAGACTAAGGGTGAGTCCTCGTTTATGGGCAACAATCCTCTCATCTTGTGTGTTCGTTTCAATGTCTAAGACCATGTACCAGCTGTTATATGTTATCATTCATCATTGTTCACCATATTACTGCAAAGTCATTGCTCTTAGCCATTGAATATGGGCTAACTACTAGTTGATTCCATGAGGATTGCCACAGGGAGAGAACAAGGCACTGAGCACCAGGTAAAATGAGATGAAGATCAAGAAACGCTCACTGAGGAGGTCTCCCATTTCATTATGTAGATTGGTGGTTGAGACCTTCAAGAACACCACAATCTGCCTAAAGTCTCTGATTCTGCCTCATGGGACCTGAATCCACATGTGCTTATTAGGTGTTTGCGGGGGTAAGAAATATGTGCTCTCATCTCCTTCTGCTGGAACACGGCCAGGGTGGAACTACAGTGAAGATGGTACAAAATAGGTTAAAAACATGCCCAGAGAGTTCTCTGCAGATCATATAGAGAGTGATTCTTCAGGCATCTACCCCAGACTTGATTTTGTTCAGTGTTCTCATTAATGATTTGGACAACAAAATATGGCATACACTTATCAAATGCATAAATGATATGATGCAGGGAGGGGAGACGGTTGGGAAAAAGAGACAAATGGCAACAGATGAATTCAAAACAGTCACGACAAAATGGAAAAATAGTCTGAAAAAAATATCAGCTCTCAGTAAAGACAAGTAAGAGGTGTTATTTTAAGCAGGAGTAATTGCAGTCATAGATAAGGGAGGGAAACATTCATGTGATAGCTCTTCGAAAAAGGAGATCAATTATTAGTTAGCGATGTTCTATCACAGAGAAGAAGGACTTAGCCATTTTGGACTACATGAGCTGGAAAATTGCTTGCAACACAGGCTGAGTCATCTGTCTGTTCTGCTCACCAGTAAAGACTGGTAGAGCCTTAACTGGGATATAATACTGAGTTTTGGGCATTATATTTCCAGGAATATATCCAGAGAAAAGCTATAATAATTGTTGGAGGTCTAAAAAAGATGGCCTTGCAAAGAAATACTGAAAGAAAAGAAAAATGTTGAAAATTATTATGAAAATCTAATAGTTAATGGTTTGCTATAGGGACAAAGGACATCTTTTCTCTCTGTGACTACAGAGACTCAGACAAGAAATAATATGCTCAAACTCTAGCAGAAAAGATTCAATTAGGTATTAGAAATCGCAGTGGTAAGAGCAGTAAAACATTGGAATAGATTACTTTGGCAGATTGTGTGATAATGAAGGTCTTCAGAACAGGATGGGCAAATATTAAGAGAAAGCAAGGAATAGCTAGCTGATCCTGCTTTGAGCAGGACTTTGGACCTGACAGCCTCCTGACAGTCTTCTAGCTATATTCTTCTGTGACTCAAGCCAGCAGCCATGGGTTGTTTTGTGACTACCTGTAGATGTTCTCAATTATACTTTCAAGACTGTGTTTTGGTTCTCTAGATCAACACTAAATTAATTTTTAGCAAATTAATGTAGCAAGAGATCTGTAGATATCTTGTATTGTCAATGTTATAACAAATGTAGGGGATTATAATAATTACTTTTCTTCAGTAAAGTAGTGACCTCCTGAACTGTGAACTTTCCAAGTTTCTGCTGTCCTAAGTTAACCATATTGTTACTGGGTACCTCCTAAATCATTAAGTGTTTCAAAGCATAGCCAAAAAAAAAATCCTAAGAATGGATCTTATATCTGAGTATTGTGAGAGTGGTTAGGATGGAAAATTCAGATGATCCTCACAACTGAGTTTTGAAGGTAACAAATTAAGTACGAGAGAGCGAACTGCTCACTGAGACTCACTCAGATGTGCTCTGCCAAGTGAAAGTCCTGGGTGCATTTCTTAATCTCTTAAGAATGCAACTGCAGAAGAAAACTCAAAATCTTGTATATTGGGTTCTTACTTTTAAGTTTTTTTTGCCCGCATGTGCTGGCACATTAACAGATTCATATTAGTTTACATAGATATGATATGATTTTCAGTAGACAAAACTTAATGGGGCCAACAGCTCTCCTACAGTAGGCTAGAGAATGAGAAGGGAAGAAAATAGAGCGTGGGGTACAGAAGCAAGAGATTTGGTAGGGTGCAAATTCCCTTGGGCCTGGAGAAGGGGAAGGATGCACTGAATTTTGCAATGGGAGGACACTCCTGGTCCACTCCCCAATGAAATACAGAAGCTAGATCTGTCCTGAGGTGACTCCTGTTTAATTCGTCTTTCCAGCTGAGTGATCTTGGACACTCTCTCGCCCTAACTCATCTTGAAAATTAACCCAGTGCCGTGGTGAACAGGGGATAAAATATCCCTGTAACGTAGACTAGTGACAGATACGTGTTGAAGGAAGATGGCTGTAAATCCTGCTCATCTATACGCACACAAGCTGAGTTTGATCTAGCTTCTACCCAACTCCATGGCAAAATTCCCACTGCCTATAATGGACTTGGACTGAGTTTATGATCCACATAATTTACAGGATGTCTTCACTGCCTGAACTAATGTCCATCTGTTTGAATGCCATTTATGACTCCTAACAAATTGGTTGAGCCCTGGGGCTAGGCAGGGTCTGACTGACAAATGCCAAATGGAAGCTAGTATTGTCACTGCTGCTGCAAAATAACTCTCCAGTCGTGGCAATTTCTCAGGGAGCATGGCTCAGAGCTGCCTTCCTGCTGGTACTATTTATCAGCTTGTGGAAGTGTTATCTGAGCAGAGGAGGGAGAGGCTTAGGGTCAGACAGAACAATAGGAAATAACTATGGTCTAGTTCTATGGTCCAGTCCTCATATTGCCCCTCCCAAGTCTTCCTGTACTGCATGAGATGGTTGCCAGAAGACATGCACTCATCTGTTTTCTAGGCAGGTGATATGTTGCCAAATGATTACACAGGTCTATGGAATGAAGAGTCTTGTTCCTCACCGAAACACAATTTCTGGTGTAAATATCAAGTCTGTATCCATGAGGTTGTAAGTGTGGGCATCAGACACTGCATAACAGCTACTATATTCTGATAATGCAACTTGGAAAGCGCCTTTCCTTATTTACGTTAAAAAATGAAGAGGAAGAAATAAGGTAATAAGAATGGATAGAGTGAAGAGACTTTGCAGTGGAATAATGTTTGTTTCAATTCAGCGATAAAAAAAATTAAAATGAATCTATGGAGGTTGACCTGAAATTAATTTTCATTGATGTAGAAAAAAAAAGGAACCACTATTTAATTTCTGTGTCAATCACAAGCTGTGTTCTGCTTTTTCTGGAGGTTATTTACAATTTTAAACATCTTTGTGCTTTGATTTGGATCATTTTTTCATGAAAAAGCGTCAAAATTTCCATTTCCAAATTCCAAATTAATGTCATGCCTTCCAAACCAAAATACAGATATATGTGTCAAAAATATTTTGATTATACTTAGAGTTTTGTCCACCATAATTAAGCAATAAATTTGTTTGAATTCAAGTTACTTTGGGAATTCCTTTCCTCTCCCCTGGCCCTATTCCCCTCCCAAACTTCATTTCATTTCTGGAGCAATATTCACTTTGTCCTCCCCATTAGCCAAGATCTTAGGAGTCTATTGCAGTCCGCCTTGAGATAGCCAAGGACAGAGGCAGCCTTGCACAGTCTGCTGAAGGGACCAAAGGCTGCAATCTGCACATTAACTACAATAAAATGAGTCAGCTCCCTCTTTCTCTGTCATTTTGCTTGTGATAGCTAGGTGAGCATAAGGCAAATGAGCAAGAAGAAGCAATTTAAGATACTGGGATATTTGTCACCTCATTTGATTTACGTGCATCTCACAACCTTTCAGTGTTCATACAGCAGGTTTTAACAAATGTATTGAAAGCTATTTTACGTGATATTTTTTCTCACAGCTAATTGTGCTTTAGGTTGAAGACAGAAAGGTGTGTTTGTAGAGGGGCAACAGCAACAGCTTTGATTCTTTATCCAGACTGTGAATATTCACAAATTCTTTACTCAAACTGTGAATACTCATGAATTCAAGAGCAATAAAATGGGGATTTGAAGAAAAAAGGGTTTATACATGAAATTTCTGGCATTTACTGTTTCTGAGTATGTCAGAATTCTGGCAGAATGTCAAAATGAACAGCTGAGATGATAACCCTTTCTAAAAGCCAAAAGAGTAGAGGAACATGGAAATGCTAGCAAATTCAATGTCTACCTCAATTTCACAAACCTCAAGAAGTTATAGCTAAAAAATGAGTTTCTGATGAAGTTTTGCGGCACTGAACATTCTCGTGTTTCCCAGATCTGACCACTCATCAGCAGTTGTCTGATGAGGAGAGATAATACTAAAACACTGCCTGACAGACACGGCTTTTACTCTTGCAAATCCTCAGCTATCCTCTCCCTAGAAACATGGGGCCAGCAATAAAAGAGAAAATTTACTGCGTATGAAAATATAATGCACTCAGTTCTGTCTCATGAAGTCGTATTTTTTAACCTTTCTCCTTGCTACAATTACCTTAAAGGCTTATTTGTAGAACATCAGTGTTTAATACATCAGTGTTAACAGGTGGAAGCAGCCTGGCAACATTCCCATGCAAAAATGATGCATTTCTAGAAGCAGTGAAGTAAAAGTATTGTGTGATCATGTAGCCTTCACGCCACTAAAATCACCAGGTTGACCCTGCCCAGATTCCTTGGGATTGAAAAGGAATGACAGAAAATCTACCAAACGCTGCTTTTTTTTTTTCTGTCTCTCTTTTGGAAAGATCTTCTTATTAACCAATAGAAGAGATCAGAGGCTAAAACTGAAATATTCAGTGTAGACATAACTGCTGCTAAAAGACAGCATGGCCCAGTACACAGTACATTTTCCTACAGGTACTGCCAGCTCGTGTTTCTTCATTTACCATATGTTTTTTCTAAGGGGGAAAAAGGCAGGTGGGAGGAGATGTCTGATTTTCTGCAGGTACAGCTCCACTGAGACTGTTTTCAAGGATTTGGCTCAAAGAGTGGAAGAAGAAAAAGCTTGTCTCACATAAAAAATGCCTCACCATCACATTATGCTGACAACACACATCCACCAAAGAGGAGGAAAGTCTTCCACTCAAAACTGTAGACTGTAAAGTGCTTTTAAACTGTGCACCAAGAAAAACGATAGCAACTGCTGCCTGCGTGTGCTTGCAGCACCTTGGTTGGAAGGGAAATGAGAGGTGTCACATGGTGGCCTTTCAGCTGTCCTAGAGCTGGCCTGTTTTTCAAGTCCTAGAGCTAGCTTGTTTTTCAAGTTCTGGAGCTGGCCTGTTTTTCATGTTGCACCAAGGTTTGCAATAGTCTCAGCTGCAAAGGCATCTACCACATGCTAGAAAGTGCAGCAGTTGCCTTCCATACGGACATCTCCTCTCTGCCACGGTGAAGGAATTAGCACATGGCTTCAAGGTGACAGGAGAAAGCATGAGAGATTAATTTTAAAAGCAAGCTGGCCCTGAGAATTAGAAATGGAGATATGCTACATTTAGGTGCCTTTATGAATATATAGAGCTTGGAAACTACTTTTTCCTTCTTCTTTCCTATTTTTTTTTTCTTTTCACTAAAAGCAGACCCCAAAATGGAAATATGACCTCATGACTATCTTATTTCCCATCAGACCATTACATTTTTTCTCAGAGAACCTGCAGGAAGCACAGACAGATATTGGCCTACTTCAAGGATCTGTTTCCTTGCCCTGATGGTTGTTGCCCACAAACTAAACCCGTTTGCTAAGGGGCCTGTTTCTAATCCTGTCTCTTCCAAGACCTAGAGTTGCTCACTGTCTTTATAAGGGATTCATCCCCAGGCACATTATCAGGGTGCCAAAACAGCTGGTGAGCCCTACTGAGCTGGTGGGATCCAGACTATGCAGCAGCTGAAACCCGAGCTTGTGAGCCCAGGATCCTCTTGTAGATAAGTGATTATTTCTTAAGTGATTATTATTTCTTAAGTGATTATTTCATTAACAAACTCATCTTCATTATTGGTCTCCAGTATATATCTTTCATATCTTTTCTGAAGTGGTCAGCTAACAAATCTACATACAGAGTACAAAATCAAACTCCAGCTTGCTAATATGAGAAGTTCTCTCCATGCATCAACTGGGCTAATTCAAATCCCCAAATCAGGCATTTCCTGGACCATGCTGCCTCACTTAGTGATGCTCATGTATTCATAGTACCTTCTAATTTTAACCCAGGGGCTCATTTAATGACCTGAGTTTTTTGTTTCTTTTTTATCAATGACTTTATTATATTTAAAAAGAAACTAGCTGTCTCAGGATTGTGAATTCTTAAATTCTTAAAGTCTTAAACAGACTAATAATAAATTGATAAACTAGCTGAAGAAAGTTTTTATTATAATTGAACATCATTTTAGCATTTTGCAATCATTCCTAATTTTCTCCTAGCCACAAATTTCAATCTAAAAAAAGATAATAACCTATGATTTATAAATTCACCAAATCATCATTTCTTTCATCTTATTTTATCTAAATGTTTCTAATTCATGAGTCTGTGTCTCTCTGCAGTACTACCTCATTTTTCAATTTCTTTTTCTGCTCATGTTTGTGTCTTTATCATACTTAGACTTCATCCAATTTTTATTGCCATATGGCTAAAAAGATAGTATTTTATCAATGGGAATGAGACACACATCAGAGCAGAAAAGCAGTGTGGAATTAAACGTACTAAACTGTAAACAAAAGAAACCTTATTTATATTTTGTAGTTGACTTTGGATCTAGAAACATTTACTCTTCTGTAGAGATATTTCACTTAATATAGTTTAAAATCAGAAATTCAAAGCATAGGTGTCTGGGCCAGGTTTGGGAATAGTGTGACAGTGAGATTATGGCAGGACGTGGAGGTGAGCTCTCACATTTTAGGAATTAATCAGTTACTAAGAGGGGAAAAACAGGGTTAATGCTGGTGAACACTAACAGAGAGAAGAGACTGCCCAGTACATTTCGTTCTCCAACCTGCACCAGTAAGAATTAAGGATAGGAGGGTTTTAAAATGTAAGGCAAGAAAATGTGAAGATACTGGATACTGGGAGATGCTGTCTGCTCACAGTCTAACCCCCCAAGCTGAGTCTTAAGGCTCAGAAAAGGCAGAGTTACTAAATGCCTTCTTTGCCTTCTTTGCTTCAGTCTTACTAAGGTCAGCCTTCTGGAACACCAGGCCCTAGAGACAAGCTAGGAAGTTTGGAGAAAGGAAGACTTGCCCTTGGTTGAGGAAGATAGGTTTAGAGATCGCTTAAGCAAACCTGACATCCACAGATCCATAGAACCTGATGGGATGCACCTAAGGGTGCTGCAGGAGTTGGCAGATGTTATTGCTAAGCCACCCTCCATCACCTTTGAAAGGTTCTGAAGAACAGTGGAGGCACCAGAGGACTGGAAGAAAACTAGTGTCACACCAGTCTCAGAAGGGGCAAGAGGGAGGACCCAGGCAACTACAGGCAAGTTGGCCTCACCTCCATCCCTAGAAAGGTGACGGAGAGCGGCTGGATGTCATCTCTAAGAATGTGGAGGACACGAACCATTCTGTGATTAAGTATCTCTTTTGGCTAGGCAATCCCACCATGTGTCGTTAACTGGCAGTCCCTGCAGATACTGTCCATCCAATTCAATCAACAGAAGCCTATATAACAAACAAACAAAAAAAAGACCTGAAAAGTTGAAGTTGCTAGTATCGGTGCATCTAGGCTAACTCCACAAACAGGGGATCTTGAGCAATTCACCTGGTTACTGGAGGAGGCTTGTAAAAGTAGCCCTTTCCAACTTGCCTCTTCCCTCACATTGACTGGGGCAGAGATTGGCAGGTTGGATCCATTCTGCATGGTTAGGAATAAGGACAGATGCTAATTACTGACCAAGGGCACCCAAGGGAAAGAAGCGGCTGAGCAGCGTTGGTTCAGCCAGTTTTAGGACATGCTGCCTCTTACTCTGGCTGGGTTGTGCTGCGGCAAACCGATTCTTCACCAAGAATCACAAAAGTAGTTTGTGTTCATCTGAATAAAAGCAAAATGCATACAAAGCCTTTAAATACTTCTAAAAATGATGAATTTTCATTGTTTTATTTGAATATGAAGTTTATTTGGCAAAATTATAGAATCCAGTACGTACAGAAGCACTGTGCTCCTACAGAACTGAAAAGAAAATGGAAGGTGCCAGATCATGCTGGTGTTTTTTAAAACATCCCATAGACCCCTGTGACAGGGACTACATTCTCTGTTAGTTCTGCTGTGAAGTTTATATCTGTAAAATTCCATAGTGCAAGGATAGCACATGTGCTTTGAAAATATATCTTGAACAGATATCAGCTCTGTTCACAGTCTCAAAGCAAATACACAAAATATAAAAATAAATTAAGCTTTGGTTGAAAAATGAAAGCAAATCTACCAGCAACATCATCTTTCATTCACTACCTTAAACCGATGTTTTCTGTTAAGAGTTCTAGGTGGAATGTGCCTGGGACCTTTTGAGCAGAACAAGGATCAAAATGAGATTAACTAGGATGATGACAACCTTGAAGTATGCATTAGCCTATGTTAAGTCAGCTCATGCTTTTCTGTATGCCAAACAGTGGATTGCATGTGTATGTCACATTATTTAACAAGCATTGATGATTGTTGGAAGTTTAAAAAAAACTCCATTAAACCCACTGTTTCATGGCCAGTGACTAATCTGCTACACTTTCTGTTTTGCTGTACAAATAATTTGGAAAATGCGTTTGCTTAGATGTATGCTACAGATTTCTTCCCCTTTATGAAATGCTAAACCTTAAAAAAAAACAACTTTCTAAGCCTGAGCTAAGACAGAACAAGGATTATTTGCCCGATGAAAACAGTTATACATGCTCTTAGCCTAGCTGCTACTGTAAGTTAGTTTAATAAGAGAAATAAGCACGGTTGCATTTAGTCATAATTATATTTCATGAGCAAAAGGACTTACTGCATATAGCTGCAATGAAAAAAATTAAATGTAGTTTTAACAAACTTCTAATTTTATGTTGTAAGAAAACCACATGGTCAATTTTTAAATGGTGCTTTTATGTTCATTATAGTCTTCTCTGAACCCATCAAAGACAAGAATATTTCTGTGGTAGTCATGAATTGGTCTACCTATACAAGAAGTAAGAAAATTCTTGTTCGAAGAAAACTATGAGGATTTGGTTACATATATGTTTGTAAATGAAAACTACCATGTAAATCTGCTTCTATAATGCAGCTCAGACATATGTTTTTAGTTTCTGTAGTGTGGTTTGTAGACTCTGGTTTGTGTGATCTTCTCTGCAAGATGAACAATAGAGAAATGCTGTGGAAATACTTATTTTCAGAACCATTGCATATTTTATGACAAAAATCTACTGTATATTTTTTCTTTCCTCCTCATTTGATTAAAGACCCAGAAGGAAAATCTGATTGCAAAACTCAACACTTGAGTGATTATGTGCAAATACTATTTTCAGATGGCCATTTATTAACCACTTACTATACAAATGTTGGTCCTTTTAGTGTCTTTTTTTTTTACTATTCACTCTTTAAACCAAGGTTTAAAGGTCTCCTCCTTCACCCAAACCATTTATTTATGCAGCCTTTTGTACTTTTGTTTCCTCTTTTTCTTTCCCCAGTATCATTCCTAGCACATACAGAGAAACGTGCTAGAGCTCAAACTCTCTGGTAACACTTTCTCAAATTTGCAGTATCGCCTTGGAAAGATGCCGTTACAAACAATCATTTTGCAGAATTCAGCATCTTCTGGTTCTCTCTCCGCTAATTGCTGAAGTCAACCTCTAAAGCCATACTGCCTTATGAACCATTCCAGTGTTTGAAAACAAAGAAGACACAGAAAACAGAGGCCAGCTTTACTGAATCGTTGTGTCAAGCCTATATGAAGTCACCACACCAATAAATTTAAGCAGAATGAATTAAATAGCTTTCTACTGATATAAAAGGCTTATATTTCCAGACAGAGCAAGGGACTTTGTTATCCTATACTACTGGCAAGCTTCTGCTTTTGTCTGTCATTTTCCTTCTCCAGACTCTGATTTTATTATCATATTGCCATAATGAAAATCACAAATCATCTGGACAGCAATGGAAAGGAGCCGTATCTCATAGCTCTGATGTCACCAGGCGACAATATTTCACAGCTTTGTCAGCATAGGACTTTTGTGAAAAATAGCAACTATTTGGAGGGTTAGTGTGCAAATAACCAGGAGTTAGCTACATGGATCTCCACTGAGCCACATCCCATGGCGGTCAGCCCTGTTTTGCCTCTGTGTTTCACTCCTGGCTCTTGTCCTGCACGTCCCAAAGGAGCTTTTTGGGCTTCTCCATCCGGGCCAGGGGTTGGGGCTGAGCATTTACCCAGAAAGGCAGTCAAACATCACAGTGGAAGAGGAAAAGTTCCTGTTTCACACACTGCAAGCAAGGGTTTCATTTCTATTCATGTGCATTCATAACTCAACTACTACATTTGACGATTCCTCCCATCCAGTTATGGGAAAAGACACAAATTTATTGCGTTCTGTGTCTGAAGCTCTCACAGCAGAAGTAGCTCTGCGATATTGCAGATCTTTGAGCCTCTTTCCCCTCCTCTTTTAGCCGAGGTGTTGGACTGGAGCACTAGCTCAGCTTTGTTTCAGCTTTCCCTCAGTATTCAAATTGCCCCCGAGCAAGCTAAGTCCACTCATGTGTTGAGAAACATCTGTGCACAAATCTGACTCAGGTCTTTCTGTAAAAAAAAGCCACAGGATGGAGTTTGAATCTGACGAAACTGAGTGACCTTGCTTAAAAAGGTAGCTAAACTTTAATGTCGTTAGACAAAACATTCCAGAAAGAGCTAGTGATTGAGATACGCAATGTGATATCTGGAAAAGTGACCTCAATCTCTGGTTACTGACCCTCATCTTACCTGCTACTGCTGCAGAAAGCTCAAGTAGCTATGCAAAGGCAAGTCCGAACACACTCACACCCTGCCAAAGCTAATGATACATTTCTGCCCACAAGAAGAGTTAGGTGGGGGAAAATGGGTTGTTTCTGTTATGGAAAATTTAGCAAACAATTACCTCATTAAAAAACATCCATGCAAAACCTACAAACACAAGGAGACTGTTCACTGTAAATCATTCTTAATTATTGTTGTGAAAATGACATTTGGGGCTGAGGTTTTTCTTTTTTGAAGCTGTTTTTGTGCACATAAGGAAGATATTTCTACTTGTATTCCTGTGCTTCTTTGACAGCAAATGGAGTCAGTGGGGTACTAAGGAATTTGCACCAATGAAGAGAATTTTAATAAAAGGTTAGGACTAAAAAATTGTACCTGCTCACCAGAAGCATGATGTGAACTCTGAATAGTGTAACCAAAGTCAAAAAAAAAAGAGACAGTGATATTCTATACATAATGATTAAAATAAAAAAATAGTATTCAAAACCCTTGTAGCTCCAAACAGCAGGATAATCCGTAATTTGTTGATGTGACAACAGAAATGCTTCAGTGAATTGGCTACAACAGCACTGCCAGAGAGATGTTTATTTTGGACTGAAACACAGATGTAGATCACTATATCCTCAGTGCCTGCAGTCCCACCTCAATACAAGACACATTGGAAGCACCTTTGCCCTTCCTGTGCTCAGTCTATAGAGCCTGCTGAGCAGCTTTCTGGGCATGCCCTGAAAAACCTAAATACTGGCAGAGGCAGGCAGGTAGGTGTTTATCCCAGTGTAAACCTTTCTGGATTACACATTGGTCTTCTGACAATCTCACCTCAAAGCATCCTCCTGATGACCTCATTCATGGACCAAAATATTGAATTTGGCACATGCTCAAGAAGGTGCTCCTCTGCCTCTTGTTTGGGTTTCAAAACTCAGAGATGTGGCAAATACAGCTCATTTTTTTGTCTGCTTCAATGGATTTAATCCTACATCTCAGGGGAAAGTACCTTGCGCTACCTTCATATTTTCAGACTCTTACTCTTGGAGCCATTCCACCTTTTTCTTTTCTCTTTTTTTTTTTTCCCCTGAAATAGCACACTGAATTGTACAGAAAGAAGCAAGGCCTTACAGCCAAATAAGGAGGACATTTACCTGTGCAAGGAACAAGCTGAAGTGCAGTCCATGCTCCAAGAAACACACACTGCTAAATGCTTGTGCTTTCAGAGGTTTAAAGCCCGTTTTTCAGGTTTGACCTGACGAACAGTTCATCTCTCCCTGGTTCAGGGTGTGCTAAACCACTGCAGGGCAACTTTGAAGATGCTGTGTCAGACTCCTGGCTACCAATGGTGACAATCCCCTGTGGCATATGGATTCAAATCACTGAAGGTCAAGAAACTCCCACAAACCCAGAAAATAGGCAGATCCCTCACTGGCAGGAGGGATGTGTGATATCTCTTGCAGCATCTGTTTGTTAAGAGCAATAGAAGGTAAGGCCACCTAACACTGGAAAAGGGTATTTATCCTCACTGGGGACATTCACTTCCGTCTAGTGGGGTGTGATTTGTATGACTGAACATTTCCTAAAATTAATTAGCACATATTTATAAATTGAAGGCTTTATGTTTTCATTTATATACATTATTTTTTTATATATATACATATACACACGTACTATTGCACTATACTGAATGTGTAAATATACTTAAATTTGGGTACCCTCACCATTATTTGGCATACAGACAAATAGAAATATTAGCATTCTTGGTTACAGAGCAGTACTACACCTCTGAGTCTCACCAGCATCAGCACAGTGAGCAATGCTGCATGGAAAAGGGCTCCTACCCATGCTAGCTGCAGTGTTCTGCCAAGACCTATAGCTGCTCTGTGCCAGGTATGCTCCCAAAAGGAGGCCTAAGCATTGCTTTAAATATTACATGTTTAACACTTCTTTTTAGGAAATGTAAGATCAAGCACCTAAAGCCAGATTCTACTCCACGGTGGTCAAGAGAAGCTTTGCCACTGATTTTATTTGGAAGCAGAATCAAGGTTTTACATTTTTCACCTATCTTGTCTGTGAATGATTAAGTAAACTGTTGTTTTGTTTTAGCACCTCCTTCAAAGAGAAAGATTGCAGTTGATATCACAACTGCAGTCACCTGCAGTTCTGTGTATAATGTCACAGACTCTGAATGTCTTCCAGGAGGACAGCAACTGTTATTTGTTACATGTGGTTTGTTTTCTCTCCTCGTTTTGCTCCAGGGCTTGGCATGCGTGTGAAATGTTGTGTCCTGTGCTACGAGGAATTTTATCTGATTGGGCATTTAGCCCCCTTGCCATTCTGTGTGAGTGTTAGACAAGTGAATTGAAGAAAGTCCCTAGCAGAATGTCTTCATGTCTGTACACTTCTAGACTTGTCCCTAAAAAATTCAGTCTTTATCCTCAATCTGGAAAGTGAACATATACTGCCTCCCTCCAAGTTTTCAGGGTTCACCTTTAAAGACTCTTTCAAATCTTGGAAATACTATAGAAATGGTGCTTTTGTTTTCAATGAAGCATCATGTATGTATTAAATACACATAGACATTGCAACTCTCCTAAAGAAAGCTCCTGTTACACTTAATTTGTTTCAGACAAAATGTTAGTACCCTCTCCCTCTGATGTCTGATGGTCACAACCCAAGACAGTACAAGGTCTGTTTTTAATCTCCCTAGGCCAGAAAAGCACTGCTCCTCCTCAGCGAAAGCAGATGGGAAATCCTGGGATTCCAAGCAATTATACACATGCGGTTATCCAGGGATAGAGCAACTGATGATGTGAAACTCAGCTTGCTGCAATGGATAAGTCCTCTCAAAATATAACTCAAAGGAGTAATAATTTTCCATTTGATGGATTATAACCCTTGAGAGACATTAAAAAGGAATAGGAATTTAAGAAAAAGACAATATATCTTGATAAATTACAAGCCAAGCTGAAAGGTCTGTATTTTCAATGTCTTTGGAATGACCTGGTATTAAAATCCGTGCACTCATGTAGAGTGATTCAATAGCCATGTCTCCATCATATCCACAGTGGTCTCTTTGAGGCATCAGGAATTTTGTGCCCCCAGCATTGCAAAGGTCTTGTGTTATCAGTCCCTGACTGCATTTATTAAAGTTAGTCACAACCCGTAAACACCAAGCATGGCAGGAAGAACTGGGGAAAATACCCTGAACCACAATAGACATCTGAGATTTAAGTTGCCTTCAGAGCTCTCTAACACCAAGCAGTCACAGGCTAATAGTTTAAATTAAAGCAGACCAAGACTCCTCCGAGCTGCAGCATGTTGTGAACTGCTGGAGAGCAGCACAGAGTTACATCAGACAGCCCATTCTGATCCATGCCTGGAGATGCAGGTTTGCACTTTGTGACATCTCACCACTTTGTTCGTATCTAGATGTCTAGGTGTCATATTAGGAATTACTATTCCTGCACTACAGAGTTTTTTTGACTTCTGTACTCCTCTAGTTCTGTTTGCAGAGGCACGAGCTTGAGCTAGATTTCCCCAGTGCCTGTTTTCAGTGCATGTTTCTAGGAGCTTGGCTGAGCTGCCTGCGAAACCACAAACCTGGACACTATGACTACATCCCATAACCCTACAGAAGCATGTAAGATCTGCCAACAAGAAGGCTGCTATGCCAGATTATTATTTAGAAGTGCTGCAATCATAGGTCAGAAGTACAAATGAGCATATTAAAGATGATTGATAGATTTGCAAGAAAGCAGTTTTCTGAAAGAACGACTGATCTCCCTACAAGAGAGATTTTACATACATTGTTGAATCCTCTCCTTCTTCAGATAGTTGCCAAAATCTACCAGCAGAAGGGTGGGCATAAACTCAGATGAAATGAAACCTTGTTTAGATGTAATGGCTTTTTAAGGTTGCTGGTTCTTCTTAATTTTAAATAAAATGAAAGCAATTTTGAAATAAGCCATTTAAAATGATGGAAACATTTCATTTGGCAATTGTCAAGAAAAACATCCTGGCTTTTTAAGGATGATCTTTTTTTTTTTTTTCCCCCCCCACCAACAGTTCTGCAAACCAAGATGAAATTGTGAGACAACTATAGGTTGTTAACAAAACTATATATAACTTGTTATGATGTGGAGGGATCAGATGGGCTATAAATAGGTAAAAGGAGGCCTTCTGGAAGCTTCTCCATTTATTTTTTTGCTGTTGTGGGCACTGGCTCTTTACTGTATGGCTGGAAGGTATAGGTGGGCTGCATTCCTGATCCATGATTGTTCTTTCATGGATTGCCAAGCTTCTTACATGGACTTGCACTCAACTAAGACATTTATCATGCATTTATGCAATGTTGACTATGGGGACAAAATTGGTTTCAGAAGTACCCTCCTGTGGAGCCTCCAGTGCCTATTTTTAACATTTTAGTGACCTGATTTATTGCATAGCCTCAGAACAGCCATAACTTTACAACTTAGTGGCAGTAAATTTCAGAACGGTACTGGACCTTTTGATCATGGATGTGGTAAAGAAAGAAAGGAACTTTTTTTTTTTCCCTACTGAAGCTAGTATACATGCTTGATGTGATTTCCCACAGAAACACAGTCCAATTAGGTACTGCGAGCTGGAATATCCTACACTTTTTATCGACAGGAAATAATTTAGAAGTCTTGCACAACTTGTTGCACAACTGGAGCAAGCTAGAGCAAAAAGGAGTGTGCTCCCCAGCTGCTCACAGTTTTGTCACAGCCAAAATATAATGGACTAATTGCTTCGTGCTGGATTTAGGATCCCTTTCTTAGGGGCAAGCCCAACTTTGCTTTGCTAATCCCTTCAGCACCCTTCAGCACCTACTGAATTCTTAAAAATTTATTTTCACTGGGGTCCTGTCACATTTGTGCCTTTTGCCAGTACAGATAGGAGCAGTGCTTCTCGGTATGTTTCCCGTGTTGCTGCAATGTATTTTTGTCCTTACATACACAGGCCCTTCTTCCCTGTTCTTCATTAAAGTAAACACGTACCATAAGATCTCTTTTTCGTTTTGCCAATGCTTTCCTAGTACCTAAGCCGAATGCCTGGAGCATTCACTCAGTCTCAAGACATTTCCTTTAGAGAAGCTTCGCTTGTTCTACTCTATATCAAGTTACTGATTAAAGTCTTCAAGTCTCTTGATAATTTTCAGAGCCATTTAGTGTCCCTAAGAAAAGTCAATATGCCCGAAGACTGGGGATTGGCCTGAAATAATCAGTGAAAAATGGGGAGGAGATGAATTTCATGTCTTCCACAGATTTTAACTCCTACATGAAAATAGCAGAAAGTAAGTACTTTCAATCTGGATTAACAGCCTGAGCCCCGTGCTAGAGTCAGACATTTGTGCCAGTGCTGTCTCACAAATATGGATAAGGACATTTAGAGTAGTAGCAATGACATTTTCCCTTGCAGCCTGAACAGAATGTTTTAGAATATTTGGTTTCAGTGTCATCTTGTGCCTGAGGGGAATATGAACCGTCCATCTTCCAGGTGAAAGCTGTGTATCAGACAGATGAGGGTGCATGGATTCTCTATCTTTTCTTTCATAAGGTGCATTATAAGCTGTAAGGCTTATAATAATTTAATATTTGTTTAAGCCAGGGAGAATATACCCTTTTTTGGTATTCTGAATAGGACATTGACAGGGCACAGGAGCTATTTAGCCTCCATTTAGAGTTTAAGCATTTATAACACAGCTTAAGCATTTATAACATATTTAAGAAGTTATATGAAAATGTATTCATTGTTAGTGACCTCTCTTCTCTCTTCCAGGTGAATAATCTGTCATCTAGACTATACAAAAAAGTTCATGCTCTTTAGCTGATCCCGTAATTTAGTTGTTCTGTGCTAAAGGGACACAGAAAATCACATCTCAGAACATCCCACTGTTTGAATATCAACTAGAAGAGGCCAGTTCAAATCTCCTTTGACTTAAGGGCAATCCTATAACCACACAAAAAAAGGCACCTTCCAGAACGACACTAAGAAGAAGACACGTTCCTTACTCTCAGAGCTATATATTGTATGCATCTGTTCAATAACTGCATTTGGAAAACATCTGACAGATCAGGCTTTACAAATATGTAATATTAGGAAATATAAATTAACTTGTAATCAACACAGGCTATGTGTCAATCTATTTAATATTTAGATAGTTCTATTGTGTCCCTCAAAAGCAGACTTTTCAATGAGATTCATTTGATTAAATGAATCTCTTTACTTAAGCTGCATACTGTTGTGTTAGCCACTTCTGTACCTTTTCCCTTTAGAGGAGATCTAGCCAATCTGGTCAATGGAGGAGTAACCTTGCCTGAATGCAGATGTCTCCACTTGGTTCCAGGCAACCTACTTTTTTCACTAACAGTTGACCTATTCAGCTGCAGACTTCTACTCAGTAGATGTCTAAAAGTAGTCGAGATAAATCCTGCCCTTAAACTTTGAGGGAATTTGGCTGGCTGAGATGAAGTTGTTAGAACACGTTAGATACCCAAAGAGAAGCTGAACAGTTTTTTCAGGATCTACAGTTTGTCTGCAGACATTTGCAGTCGCTGTTAAATAGCTAGACCTTTTCTCAGATTTGATTTTCACTTTTGTTTTGAAGTCCCAATATCCAGGACAGTAGACAAGCTGCATTTACATAATCAGGTTCAATGCCTTCTACTTTCCTAAAGGAGATGAACCTGAACATTGAATCTTTCAAGTGAATGCTCCAAAATCAGAAGGTCAGAAGAAAGCTTATACTGCATTTAGGTTGCCTTGTAATTACTTGCTATAATGTTATTCACACACATTTTCTGTGTCTGGTGGCTGTCAGAAAAGATACTGAGCAAAGGAGATAATGGTCCTGTGGAAAAGGAAATTGTGTGTTCCATATTTGTTGTTTTTTAAACAACATTTGTGTGGATAAAGGGTTTCTTAATCCAGAAAAAAAATCCCCCTATAAAATTATTTAATAAAATTACTATTTCCCTGTTATCTGTCCTCAAATTTCCATTGTTTTTTCATTTCATATATAGATACTATATGCCTGTGTGTATATATATGTGTATGTGTATAAATATGTAAAAACAAAGCTATTTAACTAACTTGCATGAAACAGTCTGAGGAAGGAGCTCATTAGAATCAAGGAAAATGATGTTTGGTAATGCACTGATATCATAAAAATTTTGAACCGACTGATGTTAACAGTGAAGTATGTCACACTGTAATTAGCATCAATTTTAAAATGGAAATGGGCCTTCTGGAAAAGATACCACAGATTCTTGATGTCTGTGTTTGCAAGGAACAAATATTCAAGAAACAGTCTTAAGTAGGGAATGTTCTATATTAGGCAAAAGGAGAGATATAAACTCAAAAGACCTAGAAAATGCACTGTAAGAGGAACTTCTGGAATAAACTTCCTAAATTTCACAGAGAGGGCTCATCCTGCCTTCAAGGCTTGCCAGAACTAACAGGACCAACTTTTGGCCCATATTCTGTATACTTTATTTTCCATTTAATCATAAAGTGTTTCTTAACCAGAAACTGATTTTCACATACAGCTTTTGCAATACCTTGTCAGTCTTGATTGGCATTTCACCCTGGGTTATAGCTCACTGCAGATGCATGGAAATACTAACCTGTCTAGAAAAAGAAAAGCAAGCAAGCAAGCAAAGTTCATATAGGTGTAAGTAACCCCTGGGGAATCAGCCTGCAGAGTAAGTTAATGTATCACGCTTCCAGTGATAGCAACTGAGATTCAAATTTTTCGTATAGTGACAAGCAGAGCGTAGCAGCAATTGTGCAACAATTTTAGGGGTGAGAGAAGATGCCACAAAAATCACTGCTGGTTAAAAATATCATCAGGAAAGATCCTCAGATCCAAAATGGACCGTTAGAAAACATTGCCCCAAACTATTCAGAAGCTCAGGTGTCTTTCCACTACTTTGTTGCCTATTTTCCTCTTGTATCTCTCCATGGTAATGCAGCTAAATTCACAGCAAGACCTGGCCTCTTGAAACCTGTAGTTTTGCATTTGAAGAAGATGATAACTATTCAAATGAGAAATGTTTGCTCCTCTGAGCATGCAGGACCAGATCTTCAGCTGCCACAAGTCACTTCTACACCCCAAACTCGGAGGAGGATGCAGACACTGACTGGCAATACCAGAGCTAGACCACACAGCATTTGTTCATCGTGCTGAGTGCTTGATCCCATATAGTACTTTGCTTTCCCCTGCCCAGATAACAGCAACCACACATGGCTCAGAGGACTGCGGAGGACCATTGGCTGCTTATTTTCTGTAAAAGCACTCATACTATTGTGGCACATGGCAAGACAAAACTGTTAGTTAGTAAGACATAGCTCTGTGTTGCTGAAAGGACAAATTTTACGTATAACGTGAACGAAATATACTCAGCTCTTCCCCAGGGAAGCAAGCACAAGATTGTGGCGTATGTGTGCTGGCAGTAACAGATGGCAGCACTAATAGTTGCTCAGAAAGTTCATACTGGTTAAATTTTCCCACAGGCAAAGCACGGACACGGATATGAAGTGTTCCTATGTGGCCACACTTGTACAGCAGTTAGAAAAGCACTGGTGTTTTCTACCTTGGCGGGTGACCCTGAGGCTCCAGGGATGGAGAAGCTGAGAGCGCGGGCAGGCCCAAGTGCCAGGCCCGGCTCCTGCTCCCACTGCCACCGTCCCTGTCCCCCTGGCAGCACCATCCAGCTCTGATCTCACGTCATTTCATTTCTGTACTGGGTTATTTGCAGCCAGTCAGATGAACAGAACCAGCCCCCTGACGGTGGGAGCTCTGAGCCTCATGGTGGAGGGCAGGGGCTGTGCACCTGGGGTGGCTCAGGGAGGAAAAGCGGTGAGGGAAGGGCAGAATGGGACTGCATCCTTTTGGAAAACAGACTGTTAACGCAGCGAGGAGAAGTTTATAATGGTAGAAAAAGAAGGGAGAAAAACGGGAGTGAGCTCAAGTGATGACACCTGAAATTTCCATGCGCAGGGAAGAGCAGCTACAAGGATATAAATGCGAGGGGTTGCCATGGAAACAGACGTGTTTTGCTTCAGCTGCGCAGTGAAGCACATACTCCAGACATCCACACAGCCTCATTACCACTGCCTCCAAATACCTCCCAGGCATTAAGAAAGAACCCCAGGCTGGTCATGCCTCTACAGGACAGTGGCCTCTTATCCCATTTTTACAGAAAGGGAATGGGAGTAGGACTGCTTGGCCAACCCCGTCCTATGCTCTCTGCCCTAATATAGGAGCTATGTTCCCAAAATCTCAGTAAAAACAAATCAGAAGTACTGATCCCACCACCAGTGTTGGCACGCTGTGGGTCTATGCATCTAAGAAGATGTCTGAAATCCAACAGCAATGCAACGTTTCCTCCTTTGAGTATAGCAGGAAGATATGGCTATGATTTGCACCTCAGTGCTTCAGAATCAAAATTATAGGAAAACCCCCTTATTATAAGCACTTGGATAATTTTATATATATATATATATATATATAAAGCAGTGGAAAGGTAGATCAGAAGGAAATAAGTAGATAGACCAAAACCTGTCAAAGGGTTTTTTTGCCAGGCTCCAGTCACTTCCCCCATTAGCCCAGCATCCCTGCTATGAGTCCAGGTGGGAAGCAAGGGTCAAGCTCCTCTCTCCTTACGAAGAACTAGCCCAGTCACTGGGACTAGACCATCTGATATGTCACTTAGTGCTCAGGCTGTGCTTCCTTTGCCTTTTATTTTACAGAGTTTTCTTAGAGTCTATCACATACTCAAACAACTTAATTCTTATGCAGAAGTAGAAATTGCTGTGCTGATATCTGTACTTTCTAGATTCCTTGTGAGGAAGAACTGCACAGGCATCTCTGATCAAGCTGTGGATGAAGAAGTGATACTGCACAATCCAGGCCATGGTCACAGCCTTTACGTTCCTTCTAAGAAAGCTAGAGATAAGCAGCTTGAGCATCAGAGAAAAAGCTGAATAATATTCCATGGTAAAGAAAGTAGTCCTTGGTGATTTCAGATAAGTTTAGTTTCATCTTACAGTTCTTCAACAGAGCTGTTAGAATCTCTGTCAGTCATAGCATATTCCAGAAAACTGTTTTAAAAGCCTGGAAGTTTGTCAATGTCCTTTACTGAAAGTAAAGTAAAGGTCCTTTAGAATCATAGAATCATAGAATGCTTAAGATTGGAAGGGACCTCTAGAGATCATCTAGTCCAACCCCCCTGCACACGCAGGGTCACCTAGAGCACGTGGCACAGGACTGCGTCCAAGCGAATTTTGAAGATCTCCAGAGAAGGAGACTCCACAACCTCTTTTGGCAACCTGTTCCAGTGCTTCATCATCCTCACTGTTAAGAACTTTTTCCTGAAGTTCCTGTGGAACTTTTGATGCTTCAGTTTCTGGCCGTTTCCTCTAGATCTGTCAGTGGCCACCAGTGAAAAGAGGCCAGCCCCATCCTCCTCCCTGTCTCCCTTGAGGTACTTATAGACACTGATTAGGTCCCCTCTCAGCCTTCTCTTCTCCAAGCTGAACAGCTCTCTCAGTCTTTCCTCATAGGGCAGATGTTCCAGACCCCTGATCATTCTCGTAGCCCTGCGCTGGACTCTCTCCAGCAGCTCCACATCC
>NW_010585867.1:1804-15571 GCF_000705375.1 Tinamus guttatus | reverse complement strand
GTAACTAAGCATTAATTCAGTTAGATTGGTGGTGATCACTCTTTGGTCTCTACTGATGTGGATTTCATTCAGTAGTACATCAAAAAGGGAAAATACCTGTGTCCTAAAACCAGTCTTAAAAAATATCATCTATCCTATCCCACGCTTTTGATTAAGGAACTTCATCTCCCCATATGAAACATTTTCCTCAGACGAGAATAAAATATGAACAAGCTGTAAGAAGATAATAAAATTCAGATTCTGTAATCTAATTTGTCTTTAGAAACACTCTTAAATACTTCTGAGTCTGTCATGAAAGTTTAAGCCCCAAAACATTTTCAAAACCTGTGAAATTCCCACATTTCTTTCCTGCATGCACGTATTTTTAACAGAACAAATTCCCCCCATTCTTTCAAAATGAAGTTTTAGCTAAAATCTTTAGTTGAAAGATTTTAGTTGTAATCAAGGGAATACAATGACTGCTACCTCCACTGTTATCATTCCTATAAAAAAGTACTATAAACGTAGAGGGTATGTCAGATAACTTATTCTTTGAAGAAGTCAGCATTGAGCTCAAGGCAACTGATACAAGTTAATAAGAAATTCATATTCCAAAAGGAAATATATCTAAAACATTTACTTTTACAATTATTTTATCATTCAGAAAATAGAAGAAATACAAGTTCTGTACTGCTCAAAACTTTCTACATGGCAAACTACATAGCGAGACTGTGTTTTTCTTTCCTTTTAAAAGAGAGTGTGTATGCTGAGTTAGCTTTCAATTACCATTTATATATTTCTATAGAGAAATATCTAACAAATGGTTACAGTGTATATCAGATGATTTATATTGTGCTACACTTAAGGAAATAAAAAAGACAAAAATTGAGAGCAAGGACCAAAATGAAAATCTGTCATGAACTAATTGCAAATCAGAAGCCTATCTAACTTGCAACAAAGCAATCTGAAGCAAAGACTTATCACAAACACAGCTGTTTAATGTATGGCACAGAAATCAAAAGCCATCCTTTCCTTTGCGCCTGAAGAGCTCATTCATTCTCTGTACCCTGAAGGCCTCTTTAAAAGAAAAATGAGCTAACTACAAAGGCAAACGATGCCAACAGTAGATGAAGAGAGTGTTTAACCACCTCAACTACATCTCCAGTAATTTCTCTATCATTTACCTGTAGCATTACCTACATTCATTTGAAGAGCCCATCTGTCTCCAAGCCAGCAACATGTCCAATCCAGTGAGCAGCCATTTGTCAAATCCTTCCTCGGGCATAGAGACCTGCCTTTTTAACTTCCTTTATCCGCTAACTATTATTGCCACTTTTATGACTGCTGAGCCATGGCAGTGATTAATATGGCTTTCCCCTCCTCTATGCTTTTCCCTAGAAAGAAGAAATATCCTCTCTAGGAGCCAGTCCTGCTGACTGACAGCTGCCTTTCTGGGTGAAAAAGCGTCTCTGTGGCCTTACAAACACAGTCAGTATCGATGGCCTTGAAATCAGAAAACTTCTTCCCTCACATTGGCGGGGCTCCAGCCCCACCATCCCCAGCCTTCCCCGACACGCAGATGACCATGTTGAGAGGCGTCTCAGCTTTTGTTATAGAAGAGTAGTGGTTTTTGGAGAGAATTTTTGCTTTGTGCAGGTGCCTCCCTCATGTGCCTGGTGTTGCAAAGACAGTCATTGCTCCTGCCAGCTCACTACGATCCTGCTACCTACTACGATCCGGCTATTTTGGCAATCGGTCTCGGGATTTTCATTTGAAGTGTGATTTGAGGCTTGCATTTCAACTGAATATATGTCAAATTTACCAAAATTACTGTAACACATCTATTTATTTGCTAGAAGAGAGCAGATCTATGTGAATCTTTCAGATAGCTGTAAAGAAAATAGTGATTACAGAAGAGACTTCATAGGTTCCACTCCATAAGCTTAGACATTATATGTGACTAGAAGCCCTCAGCACTCTGCAATTGGAAATACGGTGTTGGAAACACAGAAAATCCTGCTGATTCCCCTTAGGGCAATGTGGTATGCAGCACATGCTATGGATGTGATAAACAGAAGCACAAAGAAAATGAACTCCATTGATCAAGTCATGTCAAAAGCAGGCTTTATTTGTCACTTCTGAGATCAAGGACCACACCCACAAGATTATCCCTGTCCCTCACACAGACCTAGAAGTGGATGCTTACATAGTACGGCATGCTGCAGGCTGCAGCCAGACTGTGAGTCTCTCTTGACAAAACAATTCACAAAATAGGAAAAAAAAAAAAAGTGGAGAGGAATGGATATGGTGGCACATTTAGGAGCTTGGATGAGTCCCTCTTTAGCTCTGGCCCCTCAACTGCCTGAAACAAGAGACCAGAAAGCACAGAAGGATGTACATCACTTCCAGGGCTTCCAGTGAGCTTTTATTGGGTAAATGGGCTGTATTCGCACCAGGTACCAGTGACAGAGCCCGGATGGCTGCTGGCTGTGGGCTCACACAACAGCCCTTAGGCATCGTACACCTCCAACATCTGCCTTGGGTATGATGATAAAATGCTAGCACTTACAGCTAAAGTCCCCCAGATCTTACATAGCAGTGACAGCCGTGTTTACTGTGCATCTGACTACTCTCATTGCGTCTAGGACTCAAACTTGATGCTTAAACATACCAACACATTTTATAAAGGCAAACTCTTTCCAAAATCAAGGTCTGTATTTAGTATTTTCTTTATTACATAAAGTTCACTGGAGGAGACTTTGGTAAGGGCATATTTTTTGTGAAAAATGTCCAACCACAGTTAGCAAGTACCAAGGATTATTATATTTATTTTACCCAGGAGATCTCTTACTGTTTATAAATCTGCTCAGAACCTGATAATGCTGTCAGATTTATACCAGATGAGTTGTGTGAAGCAGACCAAGTTGGTGGAAGGAGAAAATTTTAATCCACTTCTGCTCTTTCATGGCCCTAAGAGCAACTAGAAATAAAATGTCTTCTGGCATATATTCAAAAATAAAACAGCCATAAAGCATTATATAAATGCTATATAAGACCATATCTAACAAGTGGTGTTGGGAGAAAAGGAATTTTTATAATAGGCTTCACCAAATTAGCTTTTATATAAGATATTTGTAACCATGAGCTAAAACATTGTCCATTTCCCTAGTCAAGCACTACAAAACTCAAAGAACTTGTATTTCTCATTAGTCAGAAAATTAACATAAGTATTAGAACATTTGGAGTATTAAACTTATAGTCACGATTTAAACAGGTGAAGCATGCGAAGAATAAAAATATCCTAAATGTAAAGATTATGAATTTTGAAATAGATTTTACTGGTACCACTGGTACCATTACTGGTACCATTAATAATGTTGGTAATTAACAGTATCGTATATGCAGACTAGGAAATACACTTCTTTCCGCTTCGGCTTCTAGAAATCAGATGCCAGAAAGTTGAGTGAGAGCAGGTCTTTCCTACACACTTGACTTTTGAAGCAATTTAAAAGGCAAGAGAAGAAAGGTCATCCTCTTTTCTCAGAATGGAAGTGAGCATCTGTGCACACAGGCACACGCACATGAGCCAAAAGAAGCTTCCAAGGACAACAGCATTTCAACACTTCTTTAGAGCAAGGCGGGAGAGGAAGCAGAGGGAAAGCCACGAGGGGACGCGTTCTGAAACATGTCAGTTGTAGCTAGGAAAAGCAGAACTGTGGAGATCTGTCAGTGAATATACATGTGCTTTAATGGGGATGGAGAAAATGAAAAGCACTTCTGCAAACAGGGCCTCTATGCAACGGCACACTGAAGGCCACTGTCTCTTACTACAAGCTGCTGAGTAGAGCAGAAATCACTGCTTGTCACATCACTGTTGCAAGTGTGTTGTAGACTCTGGATTTGTGCTTTATGGTTTACTTTGCCTAATGTCATTTGCATAAAAGATTAATGTTCTTAGGAGAAGAGTCCCATGAAGTTGATGGGTAATCTAAAATTGTGAGCTTGATTTTTCCCCCCTTTTAATTTAGGTTATGGATAACTCTTCCGTTGCTCCCTTTAAACATATTAAATGTTAACATTCTTTCAGCCTTGGATGGAGCCACTGAGAGCTACCAAATGGCTTGCAGAAGCCTGCAGCAAGCAGGCAGGATCAGCCTCATGAGTGTTTCAACCAAGACGTTTGCAAAACTTGCAAGGTGCAGCACAAGGCTGCTTTACAAATGTGCAGCCCATTTGCTGCCTTACCTTGAGATACGCAAACTAATAGGGAAGAAAGCTGGGAAGTAAGCAGAAAGATATGTTTTCACATTCCTGAAGCTACTCTTAATTCTGTGCCGAGGGAGGACTTTAGAGGAGGTTAACTACCTTCTGCTCTTCACAAATGCCACAGTTAGAGCTACTGCTGTTCATGGAGAAGGCCACTACACTCATCTTCTTTGGGCAAAGAGCCTCCAATGGGACTAAACAGCTTCAATTACACAAACGTACAAGTGGGTTGGAGACTTGTGATTTTAATTGTATGTGGTGTTTTAGAGACTAGTTTCAGAGGAAAGCTTGGGGACCGCAGTCATGCCCCAAGATGCAAGATAGCAGAAGCAAAAGTGAACATCAGCAGCTGGGCTGAGGGAATGGTGGAATTTCAGTGGCATTTCTGAAAGGGGAATAATGAAGGGAGAGGGGCAGAAGTCAGGCGGAAAAGATTTCTGGCTCATCCAAAGCAAGTATTTGGAGCTTCCTGGCAAGAGAACTGTGACTGTCACTCCTAGAAATGCCAAGGAAGGGAGAAACGTTGCCCACCATGGACCCACAGCTGGAGGATGTGGCAGTGAGTGGAACCATCAGTTTGCCTCATACGCCCAGGGCCAATGACTCTGGGGACACCAGCGATGCCACCTGCTATTTTCCCAGGATTGATCTGCTGGGTTTAAAATCCCAGACCGTGTTTATCTGGAACTTGGACAGGTGAGGGCAAAGTACTCTCGAAGCGGCTTTAGCATGAATCAAGGTTGTATCAAATCACTGCTAATAATCTATTTAAACAAATCTAGGAATGCAGTGAAGTGTGGAGCAGTTTCAGGCATAAAGGTATCTCAAGCAATTTGTCTTATCTGTTTGGCATAAAGCACAAGTTTTTTTTCTCCGCTCCTAATAAAACAAACAAATGTACTTCTCCTTTAGCAAACAGATTATTTCACAGTATACACTAGATCTTTTTACTTTTTTCACCTTCCAAGTAGAATACTAGACTTTCATTTGAACCTGATGCAAAGAGTTTCCAGCTCTTCACTGAAGACACCTGCACTTAATCTATGACTATTCTCAGAAGTTTTATACTCCCCAAAAGAAGGCTATAATCATTCAACTCAGATGTGATAACCAGTCTAAATCACTCACCAGGTCACATTTGTTTTGAAAACCCATATCTATCATAGGGACTCCTGAAACGATTTTAACTTTTTAAAGTCTAAGGAGTTGAAAACAATGAAGCAATTCAGGGAAACACACTATTGTCGCCCCACATATACAGCTTTCCTGAAGGCAGTTAGCATATGTCTACCTTACTGACTACACCATAATAAACAAATACCCAAAGGAGTCTTAAATGAGCACTGTTAGGTACCATTAGCAGTCAAGTGATGACAACACGGAGATCAGAGCAGGCTCATTTGTCTAATGAGAAGCAGTTTTTAATGTAAACACACTTAAGAGGTAATGACGAAAACTGAGTTTAATATACTAAAACCCACAACTACATCCAGAGGTTTCCCAACAGAAGCTGGCCACCTAGTTAACCTAGTTACCCAACTTAGTGTTCCAGCTCTACAAAATATGTGAACGTATGCAGGAGATAATAATGTTGCTAAAGTTTACAGAATTTAAGCAGCAGGGGAGTGGGGAAGGGAAGTGGCTAAATTCTTCGAAAGAAAGCTCAAAATGAAGACAAATGTCATATAACTAATCTTCAGTTGAACAAACTTTCAATTAGAACTGGTTGAAAATAAAGAATTTGCTCTCAGAAGGTTCCATGAAAAAAACTAGCTAAATGCTGGTACGTTAAATTAAGCAAACACATGAGGGTGCTTTTTCCTTCTGCCATTCCGGACAGCACACACCCGCAGCAAGTTGCTGATGACACAAAACTGAGAGCAGTGGCTGACACACTGAGGGCTGTGCTGCCATCAAGAGGGACCTTGACAGTCTGGAGAGGTGGGCAGAGGGCAACCTCATTAGGTTCAACAAAGGGAAGTGCAAGGTCCTGCACCTAGGGAGGAATTAACCCCCGGCACCAGTACAGATTCAGGGTTGACCTGCTGGAGAGCAGCTGTGCAGGGAAGGGCCTGGGAGTCCTGATGGACAAGAAGCTGGCCATGAATCAGCAATGTGCCCTGGGAGACAAGAAGGCCAAAAGTATCCTGGAGTGCCTTAGGAAGAGTGTGGTCGAGGGAGGAGATCCTTCTGCTCCGCACTGGTGAGGCCACATGTGGAGTATTGTGTCCAGTTCTGGACTCCCCGATACAAGAGGGACATGAAGCTGTTGGAGAGAGTCCAGTGCAGAGCTACAAAGATGATGAGGGGACTGGGGCGTCTTTCCTATGTGGAAAGGTTGAGAGAGCTGGGCCTGTTCAGCCTAAAGAAGAGAAGGCTGAGAAGGAATCTTATCAATGTGTATAAATACTCTAGGGGAGTGTGTCAAGAGGATGAGGCCAGACTTTTTTCAGTGTTGGGCATTGATAGGGCAAGAGGCAGCAGTCACAAACTGAAGCATGTAAAGTTCTGAAAAAAAATTATTGGCTGTGAAAGCAATAGAGCTCTGGAACAGATTGTCCAGAGAGGTTATGAGGACCTTTTTCATGGAGAAGATGCAGATAGTTTCAAAAAAAAATTGTCCACAGAAGTCTTCTTTCAGAGAACATGCTGTTTAACCCTCCACCCAAAGATTCTAACATTTTAACACAACAGGCATTTTCTTTGAACTTCCTCGGAAACCAGGCACCTGTCTGGAGAGAAAATTACATCCAGACCATTTAAGGCCACTTTCAAGAGATAGCATTTAACAGGACTGCACTAGACAAAGAAGGGGGGCAGTTTCTCTTCTAAAAAAAATAAGCAGAAGATACAATTTTGCAAGTCATGACATGACCGAAAAATTCCATGGTAGGGCTGACCAAACTGCAGCTGGTCAAGAAACTGTGGATCAGCAATACCAGCTCAATTATTAACTGAGAACAGGAGCTTCCTGAATCCCTCTTTTGCAGTCATTTGTCTTGCACGAACAACAGTGTTAAAGACCTCCCGAGCAGACACTGAGATGCTGAAGCACAGCCCAGGGCAGCATGGCCATTTTAAAGCCAACTCACTGCCTATTTCAGTTTGCATTGATACAGCAGCATGGGCACTTTCCGTGACTGCAGTCAATATCTCCTGAGATTTATTTTAAGCCAGACTCTCCAGGCAAAGAAAGAGGTGCCAGGCCTGAGCACCAAAGATGCTCCCAGGCACAAAGGGAGGCTGCAGAGGCAAGCGGGAGCCCCCGAAGGGGAACGAACTGTTACTCTGGGAGGGACACAGTGCACTTGGCTCAGAGAACAAAATGGTTTGGGCGGCTATGGAAAGGGTATAAACCAGATCAACAGCTGAAAGCCTGAATAAAATGGGTAATGGTGGATCCAGGCTTGAAGAAGATGGTTCTCTTTTTACCAGTATTTCACCAATGCTGCTTTTCTCCTTCCTCTGAACTTCATCCTAGGCTAATCTAGACTAAGCAAATGATTTCTGTAATTCTCTTTCTAAAGAAATTATTTGAATCCTTCAAATCAGTGTAATACAGTTGGTGAAAAATATGCCATATAAAACTTTTCTTTTTTTACTTTTAACTTAATAGGCTGAAAGAAACACCAATTCAGTCCCAAAATGTTTTAAGAGGAACCTGTTTTAAAATATATTTCAAAATAAACATCAAATTTGTCACCTATCTTTCCCTCAGCTCTAATAAATGGACTTCAATAAGCCTTCTTCAAGAACAGAACATAAACACCAATTAAGTCTTCTTTATTTTTTTTTATTTCAGAAAAATTCTCTAAAAGAACAGGATAAAATATTAACACACAAAATTGTCTAAATAGTATTTTTTTAAACAAGGCAATATTTGGAAGTAGGAAATTTGATTAAAAAGTACCCCTTTAAACTAGTGTAGTTTCACAGTGTAATCTGCATAAACTGCAGCAGAAACCACAGAATACAGAAAACAATCACAATATCAAATTAAAGTCTATTTAACATAGTGTAATCAATTTTGACTTTATAGTAAATATAAAAACTTTTGCTGATAATAGTATATATATTTGGGTAAAATTTGAATTTGCAACATGTTTCACAACAAATTGATACAGGTTTTTTAAAACAAATCCTTTTCCTCTTATATGAGTAGACCTAAATGATTTTCCTTCTGCATTTTCTTTCTATAACAACTTGTTGCATGTGCATAACACAGGTGAAATAACTTCATGGTTTGCTAATTGTATTAACTCTAACTCTTTTTGTATGGCTAGATTCTGCTAACCTCAGGCATGCTCTTCATGACCTAACTTCATGAACACCTGTAGTGAAAACACTCTCTGGAAGGTCTGGAAAGAGTATATCCAGATATTTTACCTATATTCAAGAACAAGTCTCAAAAGATGCAAAATAACAGAAGTTTTTAAATGAAATCTCTACTTCACAGCATTATATTGTGCTACAATTAGGACACCATACGAAAACATGAATAAAAATTTCAAGAATGGTAACTATAAAACAACATATCAGTCAAGAATAAAACATGCAATTAGTTACAGCATATGGAGTAAGTGCCATAAATTAGCATTCATGTACTTTAAGTCTGATTCCTTTTGAATTTAATCTCATTTAGTGCATCACTTATGTTGTATGATATCAGGTAATATATATCCTTTTCATAGATCCAAAGGCTACCCTACACTTAGCTAAACCAGCATGAACCCACACTGATTACAACATACTTGTTCCAAATTACTATAACCAAGGCCAGCAAGTGGACCAACCAATGGCTTCAAGCTTTTTTAACTGAAAGATGGAAAAAAGGTCCAAACAATCATCTTTTTCTTGACATATGGTTAAGCATATGTACATATCTAGTAATTAATACTACATATTTAATGGGAGTATTTAGAAGAAACTAAACATTTTCACCATCTGAGAGCTACTCAGATGGAGGAGATCCTCATAAATGACATTAGCAAAACAGCATTAGATGCATTAGCGGCATCAGATTGGTGCAAAATACTGCATTTCTGCAACTGTGGATCTCAAATCTACTTTGAATTTAAGGGCAATTACTGGCACCCCACAAACAGTCCTCAGAAAGCTACATTGAAGAATTCACACTCTGAAATCTCACTTAGCTATAATATGTTTACTTGTACCTGCCCTTAGTTACAGTGCATTTAAGTATCAATGTTGTCAGGATACAGGATCTGAGCACCATAAAAAGTTGATCTCCTTCCTATTCAAGCAATTCCATTGATACTACTCAGATACTACTTCCAATCTCACTCAGATATAACATACCCATAGAAATCACGCCATAAGATTCACCATATGCTATGCTATATGTTGGCAAATGTTTTTTTTATATCCAATATCTACACTTTGCTAAAGACATATGAGAATATGCCTAATGTCAGATTCTGATATCTGCAACTTCCTCCAAAACAACAACACAAGCATATTATTTCAAAACTTCTTTAACATTGTCCCCTGCTAAAGTCTTACCTTAGAAACACCCCAGTCTGCTCCCTGAAGAGCTCCTCCTGTGTCTCATGCATAGTTGCCAAGAAAAGAGCTAGTAGCTTCCATAAGGAGGAAGCTCTTTGATTCTCTCCTAGCAAAAGCACTTGTTTGTATGCTGTATGATGACCTTGAAGCAACCTAGTAGTGATGTGACCAGCTCATCTTACTATGTAGATGGGTATTTCAGAAAATATCATCTCCTGTGGCATTTTTTCTTCTTAGTAGATTTCTGGAGTGAAGGAGCCAGAAAGAAAATGCTTTGCTCCTAGGTAATGCAACTCTACTGTACATAATAGATACACACACTCTAATTCCAGAAGACTCCCTTTCTCGGCACTAAATATAATCCTCTGTAATGATAACAGTATTTTGCAAATGTTGCCCACTTTCAATATTGGCTTTAATCCATCCTTCCTTCTGTCCTAGTGAGAATGAACAAGCCTGGCTACTCAAAGTCACTTGGTACCTATGTTATTGACCTCAGTGAAACCTGGATTTAATCTGTCGTGGTCTGCATGGTTATGCTGGCTTTAGTACCACGCCTAGGTGAAGTACCCTGCAATGAGCTGTTAGACTTTGCCACAAAGGAAGAAGTTTGGAAGCAAAGAAAAAGTAGTGTTCCTAGTTCAGAGAAGAGAGCAACTTAACCTATATTTGCCTATATATAGTGAGTATAAATTTGAAACAAAAAGGATAAGGGAAGGAAAACTACAGGCGTTAAGGCCAAGATTACAAAGTAAAAATAGAACCAGTAGCTAGAAGAGCCCATATCCAAATATTCATCCTTTTCCAGAAAACTGTAGGAGGGAACTACAGCAAAAGCAGTGAGACAAACTCCAAACAAGCACAGGAAAGTACACATATTTTACATATATGTGCACAGAACAACCCTTACATTACTGTTACGTTGTGTATAGTATTCCTGCTTTCAGCAAGGTTGATGCTCACCAGCCACAAGTGCATAATGCCCTTTTCACATTCTTGTGTATGTGACACACACAGCAGGGATGGTGAATATTTTATTGGGACATTCCATACATTTCCACACATTGTAGGGTGTCAAACATCTATAGTAGCATCAAAATCCAATTCAAACCCCAGCTCTGTACCAACTTCACTGCACAGAAATTAAGATGAAATCCATAAAATAGATACACTGGTTCCATGTTCATGAGCAATCTGGTTGATCCTTCCACGCACACAGTCAAGAGAAACTGATACCAGAGTTCCATTGTGGACTTCGAAGGATGCACGGAGAGAAACGCTGGTCCATATGCTTCCCTCCGGCATCTGACCACCAATCTGCTGAGCAATTGCTGCGGGCTGCACGTGACCCATGGTCAACTGATTAAGAGTCATTTTGAGCACATTGCATGAATGGATCAGCTTTAAGTTAAAGGCAATGCTGGCAATCCCCTTTTCAGTAAAAATGAAATATTTGTGAGCAAACTGTCCAGAAGAAACCAGCTGTATCTGTTTCTCACTGGATGAGACCTGGGTGAAATCCAGTAATTTGTTTCTCACAGCTCCAGTAGGCAGACCTGTAATAGAAACTCTGGCTGACAGAGCAGTAGAAACTGCTGAAGGGATCCAGATGAGGCTAAACATACTAATCCCAGAACTGTCTCCAAAATAGCGAACATTACACTGAGCAGGAGAAAGTATCTCAAAGCTAACCAAATCTCCAGCACTAACTTTTGTGGCTCCAGAGGCTGATATTGATGTGTCTCTGTAATTTACGCCTGATTTAAACACATTCATTAATTCTCTGTTAGTACCATTCCTATTGATATAAGAAATTAAGGAGAAGCCCTCCCGGACACAGGTATGACCCATGGAATACAATGCTTGGTGGAACACAAATTTTATGACACCAGTTTCAGTGAACTTTATAGCTCTGCCATCATGAGATAAACTTAGCATGTAAGGGTCAGAAACGGAAATTATTTTAAAGGTAGGTCGATAGTTGGTTTGGTAATGCATTGCTGTTGACATCTGCGCACTGATTGCCACGGCACCTGTGTCATGGGACAACCAAAACAAACTGAGTGGGGTATTAAGATCATAAATATATAAGTCTTTACTTTGATTACAGAATTGATTTGGGCTCCTCAAAAACACAGAAAGTGTTTGGCTGGGCTCCACTTCAGCAGCACTGCTTAGACTTGTGCTCTGGAAATATTTTCCCTCTGGTTGCTCAATGCGAACTCCGCTCAGTTCATAACCTTCCTCACTGCCATTTAGCTTTAAGGAAAGCTGCAAGAAATTCCTGCAGTTGTGCTTTACTGCAAAATTTAGGTCAGTCCACAACAGGCCATGCTGCCTGAACACCAAGCTGTTATCTTCAACTGATAGGATTTCACAGTGAAACTTTCCCTTTATCTTCAAGTTTAAGCCAGAGTAGACCTGAGAGATGCCAGACTTTGCAGGAGGTAAAATGATGTTTGCAGCCCAAGCCTCTGAAAACTTGCTTTCACTGGTTGCTGAGCAAACCGTATCACTCATGGTGGAACAAGGCACAGTCACCATCCCTTCTTCACATTTTAAACACGCCTGACATTCCTGCATTTCCATATTAAAGAAATATTCCTCTCCACACCGTCCCAAAGCTGCATCTTTTTCAGCAATTCCAAGGCATCGGAAACCACCTGTTTGCAGGAAATGGAAGTGTTAGTTCTTACACTTTTGAAACACCAGGTATTAGAAGAGCTCTTCAGTTCTACAAATCAAGTATTTTTGATAACACACATAAACATAAGGGAGAAAACTGAAGTTAATAGGTTAGATACTTTGCACTATTAGAGGACCCTTGCTTTCAGTCAGGGGAACAACTAGGGGTACCTCACTCTGTCCAAGCTGAATCCAGTGATTTAAAGAGGGAAAGCAGCAAGATGGGGCTGCACAGCAGCATAGGGACAACTCTACCCCACACCTGTAAGGGATGATGTACAGTAAATGATGTACGCTGTCTCCCTTCCCTTAGGTGAAAAGCACAGTGACTGACTGCTGTGCTATGCAGCAAAGATGTTTTCAGCTAATGGGAGAAATGTCCCCCGTCTGCCCAGCCATGATAAGGGGGTGGCACCGCTGCAGCTGTGATTGCTAAAGCAGTACTTTGCAGCCAGAGGATCATGGACCCCAGGCAGCCACTCAGTGTACTGGTTTTAAAAAGCCTGCAAGAGACAAGCAGGAAAAGCAAAATTGGAATCAGCAGGCTTAAAAGCATTAATGTAGAAGTCCACACATTTAGAACTCTGAAAATGCTTGCCCTAAGGCAGAGGATAGCAGTGTTTGTGACAGTCTAAACCTATAAGGACTAAATAAAATACTGCAGCAAACATCATAGGAATATCTAGAGGCGCTATCTGAAAATTACTTTATTTGAAATAAGGCAATTTTGTGCTGCTAAATGGCACACCATGACCTCAGTGGATCAAAGTACGCACACTGAAAGAGCAGGTTTTAAAAGCAGCCTGCAGTTTTCTACAGTAATATTCCATGTGCACTGCCAGCTTCCACTATCTCCCGCGGGAGCAGCCTGAGCCCAGCACCTTTGCACACCGGGTCTTAGAGCCCACATCAATAAACAAAATTCAGGCACCCTAAAGAATAACCACTGGCAGGTTGTGCATCCAAGTTTAATCACTAAAATGAGCTTGCCTGAGTGTTTTTGCCAGGCATTACCAAACTCTACAATCACCTTTCTAAAGTACTTTCAGAAATAGCCTTTACAACCTAAATACTTATTCTATTTACACCTGCTCCTTACATGCATGCTTTTGATTTATCCATCAGGTGGAAATTGATATATCTGGACTGGGATATGATCTGAAACTGGGAATACAAGCATTGGAGGTGGACCCCAGCTGGCTATTTTTCTGCATTGCTAAAATCAGGACAGAGTAGGTGATAAAGATTGCTGGTGCAAGCAGAAAAGGACAGCACACATACTAAGAATTACAAGACAGAGCCATGCACATA
>NW_010585865.1:106418-117580 GCF_000705375.1 Tinamus guttatus | reverse complement strand
CAGGGGCCGTGATCTGCTCTCCCGGCTGGTATCTCTGGGCATCAGGTTATAGCCTCGTTTACAGCTCGAGATGGACGTAGCAACGGTTTTTTGGGCGTCCCTTTCAACCCATCTGTAAAATGTTAGGTGTTCGGTTCGCCTTAACGTGAAACGTAGCCGCATCGGTATCAGGGCAGGTGCCCTCACCTCGTTTGGCCGTTTGGAAGCGGAGAGCGCAAAATTTAAAGGTGGAGGGTCAGAAGATTTCATAACAAGGGTGGTATGGCCAAGGTGCTCAGGGCTCTGAGATTATTCCTCAAAAAGACAATTCCTATCTCGGTAATTCTTAAAATTGTGTGAAAGCTCCATTTTTGCTATCTGAGAAAGTGCCTGAACCAAGTTAAAATAATTTTGATTGCTAGAACCAAGAGTAAAGTCTGGTATTGGTGAACTAAAACGCACAACTGAGTGAAATCCCTGGTAGTTTTTTACTGCTTTGCTGTGATATGTTTTCAGATACAGTTATGACAAATGCACCTAATGACAAATAACTTGTCAGAAATCTGTTTTTTCCGTTTTTCATTCATTGTTTCTCCAATGGATTCAGTGTGAACCTCAGCACAAACACATAATAATACTCCAATTTTATAACTGAATCACAGAAGAAATACAGGTACTCTTCAGTTACCAGAAGTCTCTCTCTATGCTTTCTATCATGATTGTCCTTACAGACTTTGAGATTGAGAAATCCTGGCCTAATGTTCAAAATAGCTTCTAATAGCTGGAGAATGTTTGAAAATCACTTCAGCTGCAGGTTACAGAAATAACTGTCTTGAACAGACATGCCATATAATCAAGGCTGACAAAATGAAACATCTCCTGTAATTCTTAAGCTCCTTTGGTGGATGAGGAAAAGTGTTTTAAAACTTTTGTTATATACTTGTCAAGATCTGATTTTGATTTATCTATAGCATAACTTTGAAATGAGTTGCAGAATTACCTGCCAAGCAAACACCTTTTTTTGCTTTCCTCTGTAATAGGCAGAATAATGTCCCACAAAATTAACATGAACATTATTGCTTTCAAAGAGTGATATGTTGTCAAGTTGTAAGCCACTTAATCACATTATACCTTTCACATTTTCAAATAATCCTAGTGTGATTTCATTTCTGCCTCAAAAATAACAAGACAAGAGCAAACTATTCAGTTGTCCTCGATGCAAACCTTTTTTTTTTTTCAATATAAACAGTGCCACAGCATCACTTTGCTGGGATTTTTTTAAACCTATTTTAAATGGCCCAAGTTAAAAAAAAAAATGGAAGTAGGCTAATATAGACCAAATACTATCTTAACAGTGAAGGTTTTGGCACAGTCGCTGAAGAGCGAAGGTCTGCTGTCTCCCATCAAATGGCCCGTCACAGCTAGCCTGTCCTGGAGGCACAGCCTGCCTGCTGTGCAGGCTGCTCGTGGCCAGTGTTGCTCTGAAATGACAGACGGGCCCAAGAGCTGCCCAGCCTCGGGCAGGCGCAGAGTGCGGAGCTCGCTCGTCATGGCATGACACGCACGTGAGAGCCGCAAGCCTGCGCGTTAGCCCAGGCCTTAAACGGTCAGCCCCAATAAAGGGAAATCGGTGGCATAAACCTCCTTCAAGAGAAACCATCGCTGGGATCAGTAAGCTTAAATACAAGCTCATGGTTTTGTCTCTCCAAGACAATTTGTACATGTTACAAGTATGAAAAGTGAATAACTGTGCAAGATCCTATAGTGAATTGGAAATGAAGGAAAGAGTTTTGGCATGGCAGTTGGATTGTTATTTTGCCTCTCAGTATCACCAATATCCCTGTTTAAACTGAGATATAATGGGGAACATAATGGGGCAATCAGAAGTCTCAAAAGTCATTTAGAAAATACTGAAGCAACATAATGGCTGGAAATTAAGTTTTGACTTAATAACTAACACACTTCATGGAAAGTAGTGGAGAAACTAGAAGAAAAATCATAAAACTGATAACAAACTGGCTCTGCACCACTGGCTTTCACCTATACCTGACATTTAGAAATCCAAGAAACTAGCTGAAACTAGAGAGAACAAACTTTGAACGACCATAAGAAGGTCAGTTTTAACAAGAGGACTTTTCAGTGTACATTTCACCACAGTTACTGAACTGTCGTATTGTTTGTCCACATAAACTCTTTGAAATGTCGTCTTTGGAGCTTTTGTTTCCTGAATGATCAGTCAAGGCAACACCAAAGTTCACACGGATGCGTAGGATCTTATGGTAAGTTATGTTTGGCTGAGAATAATTTCAAAGGCAATGTTTGTTTCAAGAAAGGCAACACTAACCTGTGGAGAAACTTTAGCACCTTCTTTAAGTATTTTGCATTTTAAGGTATTTGGCATTCATCCTAATCTTACGGAAACTAGTAGCAAAACTTCACGTGGGCAGTTCGGTAGCCACATGTCTGTTATGTTTTCAAATCTGTCTCTTTCAAGGATCTTTTATATTACATGTACTTCAGCTTTCAGGGATCAAAGTTTTTGCAATGAACTTTGTGTCCAATTAGGATTTATTCTCAGTGAGCACCTCAGCTTGTTAAAACACCAGGGCCATAATCTCCTTAGAAAGCTTGTTTTTCTTTAGGGCAGATTGCTTGGTAGTTCTAGAAACGAGCAGCAGGGCATTGGGCATAATGAGCTTCATTGTATAGATGTCAGAGGACAGAAGAGGAATGTTAAACTATAACCTGGGAAAACATGGTTATTAGGGTATTGCGGGCACCCTGACTCTGTGCAGTTCACCATAATTTTTAACTGGGAAAAAAAAAAGAAGCTATATTGCAGTTATTGTAACCTCTGTGTCTTAAAGTTCAGAAGCTCTCATTGGGAGTGGGTATAATACGATTGAAAAGCTAACAATAACAGTAACCAATAACAGTTATTTGGGGAAAATGCACACAGAGAATTACAGTCCCAAAGTACATTTTACAAAATGACAGAAAAAGAATAAAAAAACAGCCCAGAACAGAAAAACTGGTGTGGTGTAGTATGATGTTTCATACAAATTACTTCTGTTCATAGTGCTAATTTTTCTCAGTTGTCCCACTGTACTTTCCCTCCCGCTGTTCTGTGCTTTCAAGGCTAGGTAGTGGATTGTGGAAAGGCACACCGGGAATACACAGAGTTAGGCAGGGATAAGGGTTCTAATAGAGTTTCCTAAATTTCTCCCCCCCAAAAAAAAGTTTGTATTTTTTTAGTGATTTATCTTTTCCTAGTGTTTATGCACTCAGATGGGTAAGCTTGCAAAGGCTCTTACCGATGATGGTCAGAAGATTGATAGCACTGAGAGGCATGAGTTTCAAGTAAGTGCTGTAGTTACCTGTGGAAATGCACGTGTGGTGTGAGATCCTGCCACTTTCAAAGTCTACCTTTGCAGCAATTCATGCCAACTACCTGAGTAAACAATGTTTCTTCGCCAACTTGCATTGCATTCAGTTCCTCATCCTATCTACCCCACCAGCCAGGTTGAGCAGCCTTTCCAAAGGAGCCATCAGAGACTGGTCAAAAATCATATTCAATAAATCTAAGAACTAGGAAATTAAATAAAAAAAAATATTCTGTTTGTAATAAAGATATAAAATGCCATGGCTTGTTAAAGCAGCTATAATTAGCTGGCTTAGAATTACTAGCACTTTTTTTTTAAAAAAAAAAAAGCATATGAACTCCATTGCTCCATTAATTCCATCGTTACCTATGGTAATTTGCTTTAGAGTGAGTAGGGCTGGCTGCGACCATGGTGGTGACGTCCAAGCTCTCTGCCAGGTGACGCCATCTGTGCCCTTTGGTAATAATGATGGACAGAGTTATTCTTTAATATGATGCAGAAATTCCTTCTCTGGGGACAAGAGAGTAAGTGATTCTACTTTGAAATTATTTCGAAATAATTTCTGTACTCCACTTGGGGTACAGTCATGCTACAGGGTTTGTTCTTTATTTCTGTCTTCCAGTAGGCACATAAAAATGCCACTCAGATGAAGAGACTTGTTTTAACTCAAATTAAGTAGAAAAAAAAACATAACATAAAGTCAAGTTACAGTTGTTAGGAAGGAATAGTGCTTTAACCTGGCAAATGTCCAGGATAAGTGTCCTTATTACCATGATATTTTGTTCCAGCTGTGTTGTAAGGGTGAAAAATGGATGAAATAAGATAACCCTATGATCACAGAACGTAGAACCAAACGAGAATACCTCCCCTATCCACACAAAAATACAAGGTTGTCTTGGTACTACTTTTGCCATTCAAATATACAAACAAAGGCAACACAGCCAGATCCTAACATGCTTTTAAAACATGTGAAAAACTGAATCTAACTAGCGGCCACTAAATCCTCATGCCAAGGATGTACATTTAATCTTCTCTTCTGGAAGCGGGAACAACTTGCAAGTACACCAGCCGAGGAAGAGGTAGCTGGATGTATCTGAGAAATGCACCTTTGGGGTTTGTACTAAGATCCTAGATCCATTAAAATGAGATTGACAGCCTACTTCCAGGAGGACATCACTGGTTTGTCATTAGTAAGAGGGGCAAGTTTTTTTCCCCAGACACACTCATCAAAATCTGGAATTTAGGAGGGTAGGCTTGAGCTGTCCCAGCTCTGAAAGTTCTCAGCTGGAGAGTGAGGCACTTTTCGTTCATTTTACGCAGAACGTGTTTTCCACGTAACCAATTCTTCAAAAAGCTACCAGGTCGACCTCTTTGCCAAGGAATGAAAAAAAAAAAGAAAATCTGAGTCCAAATGGACCTTTATTTTTCATGAATTATCAGCCATTTTCATCTGAAATTTAAAAAATAGGCAACTGGGTGTTTTCTGATTACCTCCTCCCACAGATCTTAGCAAGAGAAAGTGGGATGAGAAGAGCCTCTGTTCAAGTAGCAGCTCTGCCCTCTGAGGACAGAAGGTACAAACTTTCCTCCCCTTCATCAATCAGTCTCCTTTATGGCCCATTATGATATGTCCCTGTATCTTATCCATTGAACGTTAAAAATGTCATAATTTAGTATCATATCGAGCTCTTTTTTCAAATCAATAGCCATTATATCCACTAGGATACCTTTGTATAACAGGCATATAATTACAGTGCTTTTAGCTATCTGGTTTATCTGACCTGATATATTTTATTAACCCATAGTTCTTATTGCTCAACAGATTTTTTTGCTCAGTGTAGTCATACAGTAATCGCTTGTTACTGCATTTGAACCCATGGAGAGCTTAAAATAGCAATTGTAGTTTTCCCAGTTTTCCTATTGAAAATACTTTCCTGTGCTTATTTGGCTAATAAGCTTTTAATTTTCCTGTGTTCATGTATTAATTCTGTCTTACAGACTTGCACGTGCTCACTAGAGAAACTGAACTGATTCATACAACACAAGATAAACATGATCCTTCACCTTTCTGTGCCATCTTGAACTTCAAATATACTTTTGCACCTTCTGCTGATACTGCTTTTCACCAGCTTCTGGTGTTTCATTCAGCATAAACAGCAAGACATATTTTGTTTGATTTTCTGCAGCGCTTGCAAACTGTATCTTGTAGACTCTTCTAGATTAGAAACCCTTTTGGAGCTTATAACAAAACTAGTTTTTAGATAAGCTTTTCTTGTCTGTATTGCACATCTTTTCTGGCATTATAATCCAGGTTTGCAATTGCTTTTAACAGCGGGGAAGCCCATCAGAATGTAAATGGAGTTGCTGAGGGCTATGCCTGTAATGGGACTCAAGATCAATGCCAAATAAGAACCCCATAACATTTCTATTCCTTATATACCTAGTCCAAGAGGGAAGAAAATACGCTATGTTCGTTTGGTATATCCATGCATTCAACCTTACTAAATGCAGGAGGCTTCAATTTAGACCCGAAGCCCCGCTGTCAGTGGCTGGCAGCTCTCTTAGGCGAGTCGTCTGGCAAAATTTCATTGGTGTCTGTGCAGAGCATCCTAGAGAGGGTGATTGGGAAATACTGTAATTTAAGAAGAGCAACAAACAAATTATTTCTTTAAATATTCTACCTACTAAGCATTTTATTCATCTGATTTTGCAAAGCAGTCTGATGGTCAAGAGAAAGGCCTGAGAGAGCTTCACTGGTGGGAGAAAACTTTTGCTTCAGTGTTTGCATGTAGTTGAGATAACAGAAGTAATAAAATCCTGTGCTGCAGGACAAAAACAGATCCTGTGCAAAGACCCAACAGCACGAAAGTCCTGCTGCCTCCACGTGCAGTGTCACTCAGGTCAACGGGTGTGTTGGGGAATGGATTAGCTTGGAAAGATTAGATGTGCGTATGGGTAAGAGCAGAATTACTGGTGGCCCAAGTTCAGCTTTACACTTCAGTAGCAACCAGATACTAAGCAAGAGGTGTCTCACACAAAGGCTAACAACTTCTACGTGCATGGAGATTTTATGTTTCTCTGTTGAGTCTGGACATGGTGGGTGGTGGACACACTGAAAAGCAGAATGAGGGGCACAGACCATTCTCTATTATTAAGGTTGCTGACCACTTGCTTTTAGAAGCCATTTTCAGGTCTGTTCAGCAGAAATTTGGCAATCCTTCACCACTTGCGTGCACAATTATGCATGCATGAGGAAGGAGACAGCACGACAGCCTTTCCTAAATCAGAGGAAAGGAAAAAACTGTTCATCAGGTGCACTGGCACCAGTAAAGCTGTAGCATAAACCAGCGTAGCCATCTATAATCTGTAGCTCAACAGGCCTCATACACTCACATCATTCGGAGGGCAACTATCCTGTTTTAACGTGAGCGAAAATTGGGGTGCCAGTTCTGCCAACATGAGACAATTTTTTTGAGCCAATCTCAGTCATGGAAGGGATGCCAAGAGTAGGTGTGAGGCTGCATTTTTTCTGGTGTTCTCTTTTTGTCTCCTGACTCCCTGTTTCTAGCAGTATTTACCATCTTGCCAAACCCTTCCACATATTAATGTATCCATTGCTACTTAGTGCCACCTGAAAAATTAAAATGATGTCATAAAGGTAGTGAGTGTTATTTCCCCAAATAAAAGTTTTTTTAAGGGAAACTGAGCCCGTTTCCTTCTCACAGACATGTTAACAGTGACACAAACTGATTACAAGATTGCTGTAGTTCAGCAGTTCAGCAGTGCTGCAGTGATGGTCAATAGGTGCTTTTGCTCTGCCTGGGGAGACATTAGGTATCATCTTATTTATTTGTTACTACCACAGTTGGAAATTACAAGCTGACAGGTTTGTGTCCACTAACTTACCAGAAAACCTACTAATGAAATCTTTTTCTTCTGGAGAATTATTGAGCACCAAACTTCTAAGTATTTTTCTTTGTGTGAAAACAAGTGAAATATTTCAATGATATGATTATGAGTTCATTTAAATCAAGGGAAAAGTGAAGCAGATTTAGGGACGTGACACCGGTCGCTGCTTGCGGAATGGAAACGGGCCGCGCTGCCTTGCACCCGCTGCCGCCTGCACGGCCAGTCTCTCGCCATAAATCCCTCTGGGAGACACTGCCTCTCCTTCCAGGGAAGCAACTGGTCCTCTGCCAATCGCGCTTTGCGCTGAGCTGATTAAAGCGTTTTCATTGCCCAGTGAGGCAATCAAGACAAGTGCACATCTCATCCACCTGGAAAACAAACACAAACAAACAACCTTTGCAATCTCCTGCCTGTAAACACTCATTTTATCGAGTGACTTGTGTTTCCCCTTAGGAGCAAAGTAGCTATCTCATCAAAAAAAGCAGTCATTCAGTCGGAAAGGCAAATATTGGCACTGCCAGGAGAAAGAAGAGCTCAATAACTGTAAAGCTGCATGATCTGACTGTCACCTTCCTCCATGGCAGCGCAGCCTCCAGGGTGCTCGGTCACTGCTCGCTGGAACCTCTACTTGCTACAAAGCTCAGAATAGTTTTACTTCATCGCAAGAGCGGAGTCTGCCACAGTTACCCCAAAGACAAGGGCTAAAATTGGAAGCGCTCCATGCTATTGCCAAACCTAGTATTTTGTTGCCAAAATACCGTGACTGAAAGCACAGAGAAAAGCAGCCTGAGCGGGGAGGAGGTTGTGTTTATGCGGCTGAGCTCTAAGAGCAACTTCATGTTTCAGTGTGGTCCAGAGGCAGAAATAGCCAGGCCGCCAGCTCAGGCTTGCAGCCTGTCCTGCCCTCACCCTTAAGGGAGGCACTTAAAAACAGCCCCTATGGTTTGGTTTGGTTTTAATCATTAATCAAATGCAAATAAAATGCACTGAAGGAAAGTAAACAAGCATACCATGGTGCAAATGCAAACAGGTATTTTAAGCGCGGGTCTGGTTGCTGAGATTAACTCAGAGGACCTGGGACTGTGAAAAAGAGAAGCAATGAAATTGGAAAGTGAAAATGTCCTTCCCTTGAGGAGTTGCGTTTGCCACGGAGATCCCTGAGATTTTATCTCACGTGAATATAGGTCTCAACTGTGGGGGCTTCCCGTGTTGCGGGTTATGGCTGCGTTGTTGGGTCTGTGCGTTTTCAGACAGGTGCATATGAAGCTGTGAAGAGCTGCCTGGGCTGGAAACCTTCCTGAAACTGCAATGCTCCCTCTTCCCAGTGCTTCCCCTTCGGTAGGCACTGATTCCCCCGGGTCGCTGCAGGGAGCCAACACAGCAACACATGCTGCTGCCAGAGCAGTTTGTTTGCATGGGCTCCGGCAGCATCGAGCAACGCCGGCCCCACCATCCTCTAAAGAAAGGCTTTGGCGAGAGGAAGCAGGGGTTCTAGGGTGTCTCCCCCCAGAAAGCTCTTTCTTTTTAAGTATTTTCAAATACTTAAAATGCTATCAGTCCCCGAAACAGAAATCCAAGAGAACCATTAGGGAAGAGGAGAGGAAAATGGGGTTGGTTATTTGACTTGCAGCTTGTGACTATTAATTAAAATTACAGAAGTCACACTGAGTACAGGCTCAAATGCTGTTAATGCACCACAGATAACCTACGATTTGGGGATATGAGAAGAGAAAAATCATAGTGTAAGATTTTAAATCCTACTTTCTATTTTGAAATTTGACTTTTCAGGAGGGAAAAGTCTAGAGCTCTCCATTACCACAGAAATTTCCCTCTCTGAAGAAACTGATATTCTCCTCACCAGGAGCTCGAATCCGCAGTTTTTATAATCTTCAAAGGATAGTCGGGTTTCAAAATTTCTAAAATGTAACTACTCGGTTAGCGATAGTTCACGCACACAAAACGTTGAAGTGTTGTAAATGGATGCAAGAGAGAACTGAGTAATTTCCATTCTTACTTTAATCACTAGTGAGCCATTGTTCCACATTTCTTAAAATAAATGTCCCCCGCTGTTTCCCGTAGCTTCTGCAGAAATTGCGCTGAATATTGTGCAGGCAAAAATATCAGGACTATTGAAATTCATGGCATTCCTCTCCCAAGTAGATGACTGATGAAATGCACATTTCCAAACCGGTGAAAATACGAGCCAGGAAAAGATAGCAAACGCGATTAGCCCTGTATTGATTTCTCTGCAGCACATTCTGATGAGCTGGCAAGTCAGGGAGGGGGCTCCCCGCACGCCTACGGAGATTGCCTTGCCCTCGCTCTGCACAGGGCGCTTCGGGTAGGCGAGTTTTGGTTAGGGGGTGCCTAGCGGCTGTGCTGCTCTGCGCCCCGGGAAGCTCCGTCTCCTCCTGCGTGCCCGACCTTCCCAAACGAAGTATTGGCTTCCAATACTCTCGTTAACATCTGCAAAAGAGCTCGCTGCAAAAATTGGTCGGATCTTTTACAGCGTACTTCAAAACCAATGCTTCTTGCTGAAAACTTGCTGGTATGGATAGTCCTTCCCAAGGTGTTGAAACAAGCACTAGGGCAAGCTGTCCAAAGCAATGGGTAGGGGCTTATTATTTTTTTTTTTAATCAAAATCAGTGTATTTATCTAGAAGACTTTCTATAACAACGTTCGGTCACTTTCCCCATTTCAATGACTTGGCTTTTCCAGGTTTGGGCTTTTATTTTTTCCCAGTTATGACATTTTTATGCAGTACCCAAGAGAATGTACAAATGCTTTTTCTCCCCATCCCACCCTTTTCTTTCAGCCACACTGCATCCAGTCAAGGCCTGAAGCCACCAGACGCTACCAACCAAACTGCAGGTAGATAAAATGACTGCACCACTACATCAGATTAATGGTATTTACAGAATGACAGAAGGGCTTGCTGTGAAACGGTGAAGCTTTTCTTTTTTCCTGGATAGTAAGCGGTGCAGGCAGGCTCGGTCTAGCTATCCATAAGGAATAAGAAACTAGGGCACTATATAAGTGCTGATGGCACCTTCTCAACCATGAGGAGAAGGAAGGAATAGGCCTCACTAAGGAGCACATCACCTTGGATTTTACATATCCTATTCTAAAAAAGAATACGGTGAAAAATAGCAAGGTTCCCTATATGCCTGAGCCCTCTTAGACAACAGTCTTGAAAATGCTCCAACTTCCAGGTACTGCAGACTATGGAGTAGGAAAGAGTTATGGGCCTTCTCTGTACACGGTGAAATAGATTTTTTTGCACTTCTGCTACCTTGCCCAGGAATATTTCAGGAGAACAAATCCCTGGGATGATTGCGACTGACACTGCTTGTAGGAGAAAGGGAGGAAGGTAAGCAGTGGGGCACAACGGGAGTGAATCTCTAAAGGGCAATGGGTTGTTCTGAGGCTCCGCATCAATGTTACCCACATCTGGGGGAGCTGATTTGGGCCCAAAGCCCTCAGCACCTGCATTTGTTGGTCTTGCAACACCTGGACGTACCTATTTAGTCTGTACAGGGCTAAGGCAATAGGATCTGAGCAAGAAGAGCTGAAACCGCCCTTCACCCCATGGTATGATTCCCATTTTTCCTCTGCAAGAAAATTGGATGGTTAGAAGAGACACAAATTTTCATCCCTACTGCTTGCAGTACTTGTGGCAGTGATAACAGCAGGGACTCCAGTTACATATTTTTGAGATGACAAGTAAAATGATGGAGGGAATAAAAATATCCTGTAAAAACTGTTTTTTCAAACTAGTGGCATTATCCAGCGATCAGTCTGCACTACTTATTTCCTCTGGAATTAGTCACAAATCACCCCGATCTTACAGCTGTGTGACAGCAGCCGGAGCCACGAGCCTGGGACGTGGC
>NW_010585865.1:88466-98961 GCF_000705375.1 Tinamus guttatus | reverse complement strand
AACCCTCTCTGTGTGGATTAGTTTGTCTGGATGCCTTTTGCTATGGATGGAGGACCTTTGCAAGCAGGTTATTCACAGTTATAAAGGGTAAAACTTATTAATTTTTTTTAAATCCGTCAATATGCTCCAAGGTAGGTGCACTAATGAGATACTGGGCTTTTTGCTCCTAATGCAAGGAGCTGTAGCTACCCAAGCAGCCCCCAGACATGGGTGGAAGACCTGACCTTCTGCTGCTGCTTGGAGCTGACTGGTCATCAAAGATGAAAAACTGCTGTCTTCAGACTAGTTATATATATGTATATATATATGTATATATTTCCTTGTTGTATTTTGTGATTTTTCATGTTTTCTTTCTTTTTTTCTTTTTTTTTTTTTTTTTTCTTTGTTTTTTTTTTTCCTTGTGAACCCTTAAGCTGCTAACTATCCCTATGTCACCACTTGCACCTTTGGTGGCAGTTTTACTTTTCTTACCTTGCATGGCTCTCCTTTGCTCTGTGGACTTTCTTCAAGTACTTTCTCACATCTTAGTAGTGTTCTCAGAAGCTTCAACTGAGTTCAGCCTGTCTTAAAACTGTGCCTTAGACCTCAGAAAACTGAACCTTTAGAAGGGAAGGTTACACTCTACAGGCATTAACTGCATTAAAGGGAATGTAAGTAATTGTCGCCCTACCATTAACTTTATGCATCAGCAGTGACCGTAGCTCCCTAATGGATGCTGGGCAGTCAGGTCTTAAAGATGCTGGCCTCTGTGTAGCTGTCAAAGGGGAACCTGACCTCAGACAATGCTTTTTTTCCTCTTTCTTGGTTATTTCTTGAATGCTCAAAGTCTAAAGTCTGATTTCTCCAGTAAGTGCATGTAAAAATTCTTCATGAAGAGCTTCAGGCTTCTTTTCAATTAACTTTGTGCAGTATTTTTTTTTCTTGCTTGCTTAGAGAGATGAATAAAGAATCTTTGGTGAGTTCAAGCCTTTCTAGACCTTTTTTTAAGCACCTGCGTCTTCCAGTGCCACAATGGCCTTGTTTGGCAGCCAAGTGGCATCAGTGTAGGCCTAGTAAGCTATTCTGAATATAAAAGAACAGCTAATAGAACTCTTATTCTAAAATAAGAAATAAAGAGTTCTCATCTCTTCAAATCTCCTTGTTTTTTTAATATTTGGGTATATTTGAGATGTTTTAATAGGAACTGAGAATTAAGAAGTGAGGAATGTGAAGAGTTTGTGGAAGGAGCTGTGTATCTACTAATGATGCTGCTCTGTGACCTGTGGCAAGCTAGAGTAGGATGTAACTTAGCAGGCGGTGGGGGGAAGGTCTAAGACTATTTTGCCTATTTTTCTCTCCCAAAACAGCTTGGGGAATGCTGAGCAGGAAGAACATGGCAGGGAAAAGTGCAAGGGTCGAGGAACAGAGGGGACAGCTGGGTGGGATAGCAATGGAAAGCCTACGGTCATCAGAACACCCTCCTGCCAGTGGGAATAGACCCCTTGGGTGGCCAGTCATTATTCCCTTGCTGCTGCCATGTGAAATCCAAAGGGGTGCACTTCCCTCTTAGTTATCCAGCCTAGGGAATGAGAGCTTGCCACTGCCAGGATGTGTTCCAGGCTCGTGGCGGGGCTCCCAGCCTTCTGGGGTGGGAGTCACTTCATTGTCTTAAAAAATAACAAGAAAAAAAAGCCCTGTTTGAATGATAGATGGAAAAGAAATGCACTGAGCAGTTAGTTTGAAAAGCCAGTCATGCAGAGCTGCAAACTGCTAGCATTAATTCAGCCCTCTCCTGTATGTGATGCTCTTATTACAGCACTTTGTTGTCAGTGTTTGCTTTCATTCTCGTATTTTTACTGCTTGGCCACCCAAAACACATAACTGACACTTTTTTCTACGTTCTCATCAATCTCTCCAAAGGCTATTTTAACCTTTGATCATATATCTCTGCGCATCTATTGCTATCTTTCTATTTAATGGCACTGGTGTGTCTTTCTCATCAGTAAAGCCACCCATGAGATACCTAATGATCTAAAGCAAATGTAGCTTAAAGGTTATAGGCTCACTGTAAGACTTATTACTTTATAGCAGCTGTAAAAAGATGAGTTGTGAGACTTGTTATCTTCTGTTATCTCCTACTTAATATTTTGTTAAATATTTTCAAATGCTTCTCTCACCATCATCATGCAATTGAGAGCAATTTCTCTTTCTGGTGAGAAAGGGATCCTTCTCAGAATGCAAACTGCAGGAATTTCCTGTGTTCTGTTTTGTTTCTTCCTTGTTCAGCTTACCTAAGGTACAGCTCGGGTGTTGGGCTCTCTGTCTTCAAGCAGTTCACCTAAATGAAGGTAGTGCCGTGCCAGCCACCCGCTACCCCCCTACCCGGTTAGAGGGGGACACCTGGATCATGCAGGTTAAGGCTGTGTCGTGTTTGAGCATGTAGGGAAGAATTTGAAAGATTGGGGAGGGATTCTTCCCTTGGAAAGATAGATAAATAAATAAATAAAAGGCGGGGAGAGGACACTAGTAAAATCCATGCATTCTACTGCACTCACATAAGGTGCAATTTAAAAAAGCTCTTAGACACCTGTTTAAGACCTAGTATCTCAAATTTCTCTCAGAGAAGGTTATATGTGAGCAAGTGTTTTCTGGAATTAGCCTTTTGTGACTGTATGAAGTGAAAAAAAAACAAAGAAAACAAACAAAAACAAAAAACACGAAGTAAAAGATGTCTTTGCCAGCTCTGCTTTACACTTCATCACCTGGCAGTACTTTTTATTGCTCAAATGTTAGATAAACAGCAGGACAAATGGTATCTATTCAGAAGCTCAAGAGCTAGTGATGCTTGTGACTAAATTAGCTTGTTATTGCTGCTTAAAAGATACATTTTAATGGGCATTCTAGAGAGCTGGTAAACATGAAGCCAACAGTGGCGGCTGCGTTCTTGTCCCCTGAACGTGGGCCCAGAGGGCAGCACGTGTGAAGAGCAAGACCCTTGTGGGTCTGGCAGCTGCTTTGCTGGGAGCTCGGGGACCTTCCCAGATTCCACGCGCAGAGCCTGTGCCGTGGGCCTGTGGATCTGAGCCTCAGATTCTGCTTGCAGAACCACTGCAGAGAGCCTCTTCCAGGGATGCTCTCTTGCCCCTTTTGCCCTAAAAATTCAACTGTGTTCCATAGAAACTCAAGGATACTTTAAGGGCTGCAAATATTTCCAGTTCTGAAATTTCTTGAAGTCACAGCCAGACATGTCATTAGGAAATGAAGAACTGCTTTGTAAGTCCAGAAGAGCAACATTACTAATGTATCCGTGGCCTTGTGTACCCATATATAATGCAACATTAGGAATAGGGCTAATAGCTATGTGTTAAAATGCTTTAACTACATGAATATGTAAGCTGATCCCTACTTAACTCTGTGGACATCTAGGGTGTTCTTGTGTCAGAAAAAACAGTTTTTGAAGGAAAAAGCATCACTTCACATTAATGCAGTTCACGAATCTGTGTTTCTTTCACAGACTACCAGCTTATAAAGAAATTAAGTATAAAATTTTTCCAACTTTTTTTTAAAAAAGAATTTTCAAAAGAATTTTCCATTAAAATGGTATTATTCTATTGTCAAGGAAAATATTTCTGACCTCAATCTAAATGAAAAAAAAATCTTTAATCCAACTTTCCAGCTTGCTGAAATATACAGAATATTTACTTTCAGACCGGGAGCTGGGGGTGGGAAATGATTTCTGGAATTCCTTCTAAAGCAGAAATAACACCTCTATTTGCCAAGTCTGCTTCAATGGCAAAATGTTTGACATGCTACAGGTAAAAGGTGATGATAACACATTTTCTAACATGAAAGTCTACATATGGAATAACCCTCCCTGCTGCATGGATTGGGTATTTACTTCTAGGAATCCAACTGGAGATGTGACACTTAGAAGTGGAGAGAGCCAAACGCTCGCACGAGGCGCTGCAGCAAACACAATATCCATGTGCTCATTAAACAGAGTAAAGACAATATCATATGACAAATTAGAGCAAACTAAAAGCACTCAGGGTAATCCAGGACCATTTATGAAAAGACAGAAGTTGATTTAAGCAAAATAGACTAATGGATGTGAAGTCAAAAGGTCTTACAAGACTTGAGGTTCTACTGGATGCTTGGGCAGGCTAGAGGTGGGGTGGATATGCTGGGGAAACAAGAATTTCCTGGAAAAACCTTCCATTTACAGAATTATAGAAAGGTTGAGGTTGGAAGGGACCTCTAGAGATCATCCAGTCCAACCCCCCTGTTCCAGCAGGGACACCTAGAGCACGTGGCACAGGGTGGCATCCAGGTGGGTTGTGAAGTTCTCTAGAGAAGGAGATTCCACAACCTCTCTGGGCAGCCTGTTCCAGGGCTCTGTCACCCTCACAGGAAAGAAGTTCTCCAATAATAGTTATCTTCATAGACACCTTTTCCACAGAGTTTCCACATATCCTGATTCCTATTTTCCAAGTAGAGAACTGAAGGACCAAGCAACATCATAGAGCAGTGACAACACACCCTTAGGTGGATCATAACCCTTACTTTCCTTTACCAGAGCAGTGACTGAGAACCTGCCTTCCCTTGGAAGAGCATCTGCCAGAGTTGATTATATATTTGTAAACAGCAGCTGTGTATTTACAGAGTTAGGATGTGAATTGCCAGAGAATGTGGAAGTCTTTCCCTGAGGAGCTCATCAGTTACACGGGTGGAGAGCATGGACAAGCTTGGCTATTTCTGCATGAACATCTACAAATATCTTTACTGACCCAAATTATCTACAATGAGCCTGTGGCACAACGTGAGAGAGGATAAATGCTAATGGAGGACGGATGGGAAAATGCTGTGTAGACCTGAGAGTATGATCCAGCCTACCTGAAACAGGCTTAAAACAAAAGTCAGAAAAAGATGAAAAGAGAATGGCTTTGGATTATCTGTAAATCACAACCATTCAAATAGCTAAAGAAGAATCATATTGTGAGATTGGCCACTGTCAAGTGTTTGACAAGAGGATAAAATTACATGGCATGAAATCTTAGTAAATGCTATGGTATGAAAACACTCATATCGTGTATGTATCACTGGAGAAAAAAGGGGGTTATCCTTCCACTCACTGGTCCCTGCAGTACAGCTCACAGGTATCTATGCCAGAAGCTGTTCTGACTTGGGCAGTGGTTACTTGTGTTGCAGGGATATGAGAGCTCCTGGAGCTGAGCTTCCAGCTCCTGCAGGGACCTTCTAAACCCCCGGCAATACATCTTCACTAAGGGCACCGTTTGAGATGATCTTAGGAGTCTGCTTGTTGTCGTCACCTTCTTCGGGGATGCCCTCTGGAGGTTCTAGATCGTCGTATCTTACCCTATAGACCACTCGGGAGATTAGGGTTATCAGGAACATCTCCACAATGAGGAACTGGTGGATCATATCTGCCAAAAAGATGCAGGGAGGAGGATACAAAACAGAACAAACAAACAAAAACATGAGAATCAGGCAAGGAATTAACAACTTATTTATTCCTGTCTGGACAAAGTGAGCTAACTTTGCTACCCTACTCCCATAATGCAGCATATCTCACACGCAGCAATTATATCAGTTAAAGAATTAAAGTACTGCCCATCTGTAAGCGTGCTGTTAAGATGTGCATCCAAAATTCATGAGATTTAACAATAATTATACTTGTTGGTTTCTTGCCACTGATTTCTGATTCTAACTCAAGTTCTCAAAACTCTTACCAAGTTTTCCTCTGTTTCTCTGCAAATATGACAGCTAGAAAAGTGTTATTATTGTTCTTAAATAAAACCTAAGATTCTCAAATGGCTACACGATCCAGGAAATTAATTCTTCAGGAAAACACCGGATACTGCAGTTAGCAGCAGTGAACTGCTGCCTCTGCAAGTAAGTGAAGAACAGCCCCTTCCTTTGGAACTTACAGGCTCCTCTTGCTGATGAGGAGAGTGGTGGGACACAGGGAATAATCCTTTGCATAGCCAAGATGTTGATAATAGCTGCCTGCAGCTGGCTCGAGATGAGGATAAACTGCACCAGGAAGAGAAGAGAGATACTTTACCTACTGGCAGAAAGATTATAGCCCACACACCAGTTCTGCTTTCAGAATAGACCCTGCTTCACCTCATCTTTCCTTTTTTGCCCTCCTCACCAGCAGGCTGCCTGCCTTTCTGAAGAAGGCAGCTCTTGGTCAGGATGATATTATCGTGCGTATGATTATTGAACCAATTCTATTCTAAAAGTGATTCATCTCAGCATTTCATTCTGGAAGTACGACACATACAGAGCTCCCCATCAGGATTTTAACCAATAGTGATCTCTGAACGTTAGATAAAAAGGTTTGAGATGCTCCCCGTTAACCTAACCCTGAGCTCGTGCTCTCCCTCAGCGGGAGAAGTATTCAAGGAATGCTTCTTTTATTGGCTCAGCTGTTGGCCACACAGGGAGATGTGGTACTCCCAAGGTTAAATGGAATGGTAAGGAATTCTTCTGTACTGAAAGAAATGAAGGGTGAAGGACTCAGCAGCTCGGGTTTGACTAATCACATAGGCATCATGTTGCCCACTGTTCACCGAGCTGGGCCTTCCCTGCCCTGGAGACAGTGAGGGTGTCTCTCTGGCTGCTGGTGCCACTGCCTTCACATGCCGTCTTAAACGGGGAGTCACACGAGTGCAGCAGGACAATTGCCCACCATCCTCTCTGCTGCATTTATAAGCATTTGATAATTTGCTTAGCAGACACCTTGATGCAGAGTCTTGCGACATGTCCTCTCTAAACAGGATGCATATGCAAGGATTCTATCTTCCTCTCTTTCTTTCTTCGGGGTTATGTGGGAGAGGGTAGTTGTGTCCCTGGAGTCACACAATCTAAATTATCTAGTTCTGTTCTTTATTGTTTAGTGACTCCCAAACAGCATTTTCATTATTATCTAACTCTGAAAGGCAGAATGGCTAAAAATTACTTTCAAAATAGAGCATTGTGGTCTGCTAAAACAGTTCAACAAAAGCCACCCACACAATTCTCCACATCCTCACCTAGTTTTTAGGTACACACTAGCATTTTAACATTGTGTTTCAGGATACCATGTTCCCAAAGGTTCCTTCAAGCCTTGCAAAAGGTGGTGTTTTGATTTCCACAGCCTAAAGATGAATGGATTTTAAGCAGCTCAAATATCCAGCACCTCTGGAGACTATACAGCTCTATACAGAGCTTTAACAAAGGTACAAATATGCCTTTTTACAGTGTTTTATGGAAAAGATACCATAACCTTTAAACAAAGGACCAAGAATCAGAGAGACAATGTTATACCAACAGTAATGTTGATATCAACACTAATGTTGATATCAATAATGTTGATATCAATGTTGTATCAACAGGAATGTTTACCAAAAATGTTAAAATTCTCACCTGATAAAGAGCAAACTTAGGGATGATCTTCTTACAGTTAAGGATAGTCCTAACTTGTTGAAACATGATTTTAACTGGCCACAGAGCAATAATGGCAAGGATCCAAATGAAACAGTTAATCCATATTGCAGCTCCATCAGGAGATAACTGAGAAGCAAATTAAACGAAAATACTTAGAAAATTTGATGACATCAATTTTACTATTTTGAGGCAGACTTTATGAACTGGCAGATGCGGACACTACAAGGCTTGGTTTTATCTCCACAAAAGCTGAAGCTAGCAAGGGTTGCTGAGGTTTGCACTGGAAACTGCATGCCATACCTTTTTTATTATTATTATCTTGCAAGGATACAAAACCCTCTGGAGCTTGCAGGAAAATATTAAATTAGTTTTCCTATTTGCACCTAGTACCTGTTTCTTAAGGCTGCGCCGTACGAAACAGGGCAGGTGCCTCTCAAAGGCCACTCTGCAGTCCTGATCCCCAGACCATATAGACTGGGCCATGTGTTAGAGCATGAGCTGACGCCTAAACCACCCCAACACTCAGCTTCCTTCTAAGATAAGCCAGCAAAACAAGAGTCCGGGGGAAGGGAGAAATCATACACTGCTGGGTCTCTTTTTAACAGACAAAGCCAGGGCATGCCTGGAAGTGTTCCCAGATCCTACAGTTTAGGTGTTGGCCAAGATATTGACATCAACCCCAAAACTATGGATTTTGTGGGCTGCTGCTCATTGCAACATTTACTTACATCATCAGGTTTGTAATTCCCATTAGTCCAAAGGACTATTGATAGAAACATGAACACAGGTCGAAAGAAAGCAAACTGAAAGGTGCCCAGCTTCAGCCAAAGGAGGGTTCGCCTGGCAAACAAACAAACAAAAAGGCCAGTTAATAACCTTAATAACATTTTTTTGATACTGTCAAACAGCAAAATTTCTCCACTCCTATTGTCATAGAACACATACCAATAGCTGGGGAGGAACAACTTCAAGATTCAAAAATATTTGCAAGAATTATCCAGACGCTCATATAGTAGAACCTCCACAAAAATAGCATTCTGCACCAATTGCCTACTAACCAAAACAGGGCAAAATGTGATGTCTTGCTCTGCTCTGGAGCTAATGAGGGAGCCTGTGGCAGCATAACAGGTCTCTGAATGATAATGCCGCTTGCTCTGTCATACTGCCTTATTTCACTTCTCGGATGAAACTGAGCAATTCAGCATTTAGGGGTGAACGGCAAACTACTGCAGAGCTTCAATCCCTGCCATGTGCAGTGCTTCTATCTGACTCTGCCTTCCCATTCAGCCGGTTCTTAGTCTTCTAGTAAATCAAGAAAAGGAATTACACAGGCTTTGGGGAAAGGATTGGTAATTTTCCAGTGCATCATGAATACTACCAGTGTGGTTTTGCTTCTCTGCACTGTAACAAGAGAAAGAAGCTATCTTCCCCTTAATAACCTGCATATGGCCAGCAGGACAGCTCAGGATTTCCTTTCTCCTATCAGTCAGTATAATATTTATCCAGAATACAGCTCATATACAATAGCCTGGCCATCCAGTATTAAACATCACCAAAAAGGGGCTGATGCATGTGCAGGCAATGGGCACAAGAGCTGACTGATGGCAACTCACCTTGAGTCTTCAGAGGACAAGTTTTGGCTGCTACAGCGGGCTCATGTCTTACTCTACCACTGTGCATTTCCCATCCTCTTTTATGTTACTGTCTTTACTGCAGCTTCTTGCTCCCTTGAGACTCCCGCTGCAGATGCCTTGGCAGACAACAGGCTGCTATTTAGTATATGTCACAGCATATAGCCGTGACATGGGAATTGCTTGAGTTTAATCCATTAAGATGGTTCTTAACTTTGGGACTAGGAACAGCACAGGCACCTGTGGCATGGCCTGCAGCAGGCCAGCCATTCAGTGCATATGCTTTCCAAAGGTTCATTATTCCCAAGGGGCTTTAAAGGATAACAAGGCAAACATGCTCTGCCATTGATGTCCAGTCCCTTGGAGAAACTCCTCTGTACTTTGCCCATTGGATCCTCGAGCTCTTTGCTCCTTATGTGAGCAATGCCCCCATACTCTGTGCCAGCAGAAGAGCCCTGGGAAAGCTCGGAGGCTTTCAGGCTGCAGATCTTGTGGAGAAGCCTGTAGGTGACAGCGTGACGCTAGCTGGAGCAGGGGCCCTACCAGGCAGTGCTGGCAAGAGGCAGGGTTTGCAGTACATTATATTGACTCCTACTATAGGTGCAGCTCTCCATCCTTACCACCCTTCTCCAAGCACCTTATGAGTTCAGTAGAGGAAAATACTTGTTTTTGTCTCGCCAGACAATGCTATTTCATGGAGATCAAAACTTGCCAGGAATGAGACCTGGTTTTGTTCTAAAAATAATATTTTAATCTGAAGTATTTTCAAAGTTAAAATGAATGAAGCCATTTCAGTTTTATCAAAGTAAGAGGAATTTTCTTTAAGACAACCTCAATTTGAAAATTCTATTTGCAGAAAAAGTATCCAATTAGGAGTCAATTGTTCCCTTCTGGCATGAAAAGAAACTGAAATCTCACTTATTTTTTATTGCTTCTAGAATGGAAATTCCCCCTCCCACACAGCGCTGGTTAGTACACGAATGGTTTCTTGGAAAAGAATGGGTTTAGTTGGGGTGATAAACACACTGTTCAATGTGATACAAGAGGGAACACTGCACTGGGTTAAAAACAAGTTATCTCAAGTTCTCTACTTTTAAGCAAATTTACGCATTAATAGAAACGAAATAATTTAGCTGCATTGTGCAGTCCTAAAAGGATGGTGCTGTTTAAAAGCTTGGGAGCGACAGAGAAGATCTCAATCACAAGAGCCCAGAGAGTGTTTTTCAGGAAGCAGGGAGGCCCTTTGCTGTAAATGTGGCCTTGCCAATTTGGCTGGATTCCAGGCGCAGTTTTCCAGACGGGAAATCTTAAAGGGCAACTCACCTAGTGATGCGCACACGGGGGAGGCAGAGGCAGCAGCAGCAGCAGGGGCCTGTACTGATCTTGAAGCGACCCTTCTCGAACCGCCGGAGGAAGAGTTTTTGACCGCCGCA
>NW_010585865.1:54301-67402 GCF_000705375.1 Tinamus guttatus | reverse complement strand
GGCAGCGGGACGGGGCCCTAAGCTCCGCCAGGCGCCTAAGTCGTGCGGGGTTGTCGATGGGCGTTTGCCGTGGGGAGCGCCGCACGTCCCCGCGCAAGCGGCCAGCGACGGCGCGCTCCTTCCAACAGCCTTCAGGGGGTAACGCCGCCCGCAACAGCCGCAGCGTTCCCCCAGCTGCTCATCAGCAGTGAAGAGAACTGGGTTAATTCTGGATACTGCAGGAATTAGCAAACGGCAGCTTAACACAGCTGCCGATGGCTCGGGAAAAACATTCAGTTTAGGAACAGTTCTGTTACTGTCACAAGTTACTTTTTGTATGAAGGATATCTCCACAAAAACATCTCGGCTCCTTGTGAACCCTTCTGCTCCACTCCATTCCCACCTAAGATCTCACTGTAAATATCTCATTTCCAAAATTGAGGCACCTCTTGGTCTTAAATTTTATTTTATATCAGTTCACAATAAAAATGTGATTTGACCCACATACTGCTCTTTCGAAGAAATATTAATGTACATAAAACCATTAAATTTGAAGTACATTTACCTGCATGTACAAACAGCTGTAAGCTACCAACTCTGTAAATGGAACAACAATATTTCATGTTTTCAACATTAAGTCAGCAGTAAATTGAAAAAAGCGACTAATTTGTAACGCACAACCTTTCAAAGACAAAGAAGCACAGAATAATAAACATAATATCTGAGCATACTTTTAAATCTTCCAAAGGAAAGAAAGGATAACAAATGCCCAAACAATTTATTTCTTTTTTTTTTAGCTTTAAAACCTGAATTAAAATGCAGAATAGCTTCCGTTCGATGCTAGATGTGTAACTCCTCAAATGTAAAATAGTTAACCTGCCACAAAGTCTGTATAGTTAAAACAAGACAATCAAGTGGGCCCTAGTGACTTTATCTTCAACATCACAACTCCCCATCTTATACACACCTCGGACAATTTCATCAAGAGAAGTTTTTTAAATTCCTATTTTTTAAATTCATGACAAAACTGCATTAACATGGACACTGTGAGTATCAACGAGGTCAGTAAGATAAATATATTTAAATAAACTATTATGGTTGAAAAATTCAGTATGAGACAGGGTTTACTTTATTAAATGCAACTTTATTGTTGCCATCTTTTCTTCATTTATTAAACAAACTGAATAGAATTCCGAACACGCTATTGAACAAAAGGTATAAAAGTCAACTAGAAGCAATAATCCTATTTTTATACAGCAACAAATCAAATGCACAGTATGTTTTTTTGTTGTTTTTTTTTTTCTCTTTTGTGTGTGTGTATGTGTGTGTGTGTGATCGCAGGTGATTGGCTTTAAAATAAGCTAACTGCCCGAAAGGCAAAATTCCTTTGTAATTCCAGCCGTAAGTCCGTGGAAAGAGACTTTAAGGCAGCCCAACATCTTTATGATGCCGCATTATGTGCTGGTTCTTCTCGGAAGGCCTTCGGAAGCCTTTCTTGCAGTACTCACAGCGGTGAGGGTAGTCCTTTGTGTGAATGGAAATAACGTGCCGTTTGAAGCCCGAGGCGTCCGTAGTGCTATACTCACAGTACTCACACTGATACACCTTTCTGCCGCTGTGAGTTTTCATGTGCTTTTTCAGCTCGTTTTGCTGCCTAAAGCCCTTCCTACACCTCTTGCACCTGAACGGCAGATCCTTTGTGTGAACTGAGAGTATGTGGCGGCTCAGAATAAAGGGGTCTGCGATCTTAAAGTCACAATGTCTGCACTGGTGCAATTTCTTACCCTTGTGAGCCGCCACGTGCTTTTTCAGTTCCGAAGGCCGGTGGAAGCCTTTGTCGCACATCTCACACTTGTGAGGATAGTCTTTTGTGTGCACGGAAATGATGTGTCGCTTCAGGTCGCTCGAGTTGGAGCTCTTGTGGTCACAATGCAAACACTGATGCGTTTTACTTTCTTGGTGCATGAGCGTATGCTGCTGCAGCTCTTTGGTATCTGAAAAAGTCTGGAAACAAATATCGCACTTGAATGGCATTTCCTTACTGTGCTTAGTCTTTACGTGGGTTTTCAAGTTAGAGGAGTCAGCCGAGCGGTACTCGCAATATTGGCACTGGTAGGGCTTCTCACCAGTGTGGATCCGCATGTGCTTCTTGAGCTCCGACGGATGGCGAAAGCCCTTGCCGCACTCCACACAAATGTGAGGAAAGTTCTTGCTGTGGACGCCCAAAAGGTGACGGCTCAGTAACCCTTGTTCTGCCGTCTCGTAATCGCAAAATTTGCACTTGTGCATTTTGTTAACTCCTTTGTCCCTGTGCACCATCTTGTGAGCAAACAAAGCTCCTGCGTGAGAGAAGCTCTTCCCAAACTCATCGCACTCGATCAGCTTTTCTGTCTTGGTGGTCAGCTTATGACTCTCCAAGTGGTTATGTAAACTTATTTTTTTATTCGTAGTGTAATCACAGTCCGTGCATCTGTATTTCTTCTTAGTAAGAAGGTGCTCTGGGTGGTTTTTCATGTGCCTTTTCAAGAAACCTCTGGATTTAAATTTCTTTCCACAAATCATGCAGGGGTAGACCGTCAACGGATGACCATCGGGACCAATAATTATTGCTGGAAAAAACACAGAAAACTCAATCAACATTACACTTCACTGCATTTCCTATTTTAACCTTAACAATAGGCTGAACAATAGTTCAAGCCTGCATGTATTACTAAATGCAACTTTCTGGTTTTTATTAAACAGAGTTGTCAGTCACTTCTCCAATGCTGACAGCTGCAGTTTCAAAACTACCCCATTTGGCAGCACTGTGGAGCGAGAAACATTTTAACAGGAAAAAAAAATCAACGTCACATGAATTATACTAAAGGGATTTGTTAAAAGAGTCTCTAAATATTGTCTTTTAATTAGAAAGTATAATTTTAATCAGGGAAGGAAATGACATGACAATCTGTGAGTATACCAACCGAAACAGCAAGCTATCGTAACAGAATTTTAATTCAGCGTTAAGAAAATGAATCGATTCTACTCGTCATATAAAGGCACACACAGACACACACTTTACCATGGAATAATCAAGCTCATTACTTTAGGTGGAAGAAATGGACAGAGTTACTCTTTTCATTAATTATTACTGTCAAGAGATAAAAGGAAACTATTGGTTTAGATGCAAAGTATCATGCAGATGTTCTTCCCCTCCAATATTTCTATTTTAATGCACTCTGAATTCACCCATTAAATACACACAAAAACTGATGCTGGTGCAAAGAACAGCACCCAGCTTGTTACACTGAGCATGTTATGGTAAGTATATCACACACACTTCACCTACTTGCCGTGCTTTGTGGATGAGGTTTAATCTGGCAGTTCAAACACCTATCACTGACTACATGCCCCCAAACTAACACCTCCTCCTCATGCCATCTGTCAGCACTGCAATCAGAGCAGAGACCCAAGTGGGAGTCAAGGAAAACGTGTTTCACGTGAGGGCACGTCAGAGCTTTGGAAGTTGTTCTTTTGCACCGATCCATCAGCCTCAATTTGTTTATCCTGAATTTGGCTAGACATGCTCCAACGCCCTCTTTTACAAAAGCATTTTAGAAAGAGGACTTACTAAGTAGCTGGAAATAATAAAAGTAAGCTTCAAGGACAAAATTTGCCTGGTTTACTAACTGACAGGTAGAAAAAAACAGAATTCCTACAGTCAAGTCACAATTTGGGATAGGAACTTCCACTGTAATTTAAGTCAAGACCACTACAACAAAAGTCATGTGCTTTTTCAACTTTATCAGAACAAATAAATCATTCAGACCATAATGCAGTATGCCAGAAGAACCTATCTGTTCTCACATAGTCAAGAACGAACACTGGAATTAACCTGAAGATAATTTATTGCACAAACAAAACAAAAGAGGCCACAGAATTGGCACTACCTAACATACACACAAAGTTCAGATTTTCCATCACTTACTGAGTAAATATAATGCAATATATCAAGTTTGTTTTCTATATTCTCCATAAAGTCAAAAAAAATCTTTGAAACTACTATTATTCAACATTGTCTAGCTGTCTAATATCATCTTTTTAAAAGTCCATTGGAATTAGTTTAGGACAGGAAGTTTATAACCTTTTGCTACGATACTGTTCTCTTTATGGCAGAGATGGTTTCCCCTCTACTGGAAGCTCTGATGCCAAACTCCACACCTCCCCACCAAAGAAATCAGCACAATCCCCAACATCTGTGTCTTTAAAAGATTTAAAATAAAATATGCACTTGTCTATGAGGCAAAGTAATTCCTCTCTGTTTGTGAGGAATAAAGGAACAAAATAATCATTGTTTTTTCCCAAGACAACGCACACTCTAACAACAGGGCACACCTGCCAGTGGGTAAATACCTACGTGAACCCCAGCAGACTGCTACGAAGTCCTCACCTGTTTGATACTGCCTAGACTCAGGTCTCCGTTTTTTCTTTGGTTTTTGCTTAGCCAGTCTCCCAAGTCCAGCTGACTCGTCTATGTGCAAAAGAGCACTAGCGGTGCCGTTCCGACTTTCGATCCCGTCATTATTGTTACCTAACGAGACAAGTTGAAAAGTTACCTACTGTCATCACTCTACACATTATTTGAATCTCAAACTCTATAATGCAATTAAAAAAAAAGGCAAGATAAAATATTAGCTTGACATTTAATCAATCCGTAATAACATACAGGATGAGCTGCAGAACTGCTCTGTATGTAATTTAGGAATTGTTTGGCATTATGAACCTGACTTTTTTTTTTTTTAATTAAAGCCCTACATGATTTACAGGAATAAAGAGACTTATTTCCCAAAACGTTCTCCTCCACGTGCAGGATTTTTTCCTGTTCCTTTGGTTACTAACTATGCCCCAAATGTCTCTCATTGGCAAACACAAGCAAGTCGCCACACTCATTATGCCTGATATTCTACTCAGTCCTGATATCACATCAATGCGTGAGCTCCCATTCACTTCCAGACCTCTGAATTTACCAGACTGAAGTTCCTCACACACCAAGTTTCAGAATGGGAGCTGTGATCAGTGAGCCAGTTCTGAACATTTGCATACAAACCACACAACATATCGTTTGGTATTTTAACATTTATAAGTTACTGCCATTGGAAACAAATGTCTAATACAAAGAGGGTATAATACAAAGAGGACAACAATATCATCTTTGCCTCATATTCAAATGGTATCATGTGAAATAAAACCAACAGAAGAATTAAAAGTTAATATGGAAGAGTAAATACTATATATTTAGGGCGGTATTTACTGGCTAATTTGTTAACTTTGGGTGATTTGAGTGCATAAGCAAATTTTAAGAACAAATTTTGTGCAGAAGTATTTACTTGAATCAGAAGAGCATGCCAGCAAAACTTGGAGACAGAAAGGGAAGAAAATGCAAGATGCCCAATAGCTGTTCCCTTTATAGAGTGCACAGAATCAATATTCCCGACTAAAGGTGAGCAGAACCATAGCCATGAACAGCCACGTGCAGGGCCTGGAGAGCCCACCTAAGCCAGCAGCCTTGACTTACTTCCATGATTCCAGCCCCCTGTTGCATGACCCTGGCATCTGAAGCAATCCATGCTGTGCACACACCTATTTATGACTGTCTCTTCTGTTTCATTCAGCCAAACGATGTTCAGGAGAAAGGGACAATGCAGAAACATTTTTAAGAACTAGATTTTGCTCTATCGGCTCATGTAAGTTGTAGAATAGAGTTTGTGCACCAGCTGACATCCAGGTATTCAATATTATATGCAATTTTAGGATGATTCGCTTCAGTTTCTTTTTTGTTAATTATTTCCATGTGTGAAAACACATATTTATATATTCCTTCTGGAACACATTTAAATCAAGTGGGGGTCAGTGTTTCACCATTTATCTGATTTTAAAACTTTCCAATTTGCTCCTTTTCAAAAGTTGTAAATATTCAGTCTTATATTCAAGCCAGCTCTTATTGTGTTCTAAAACTGTGAAGGACACATACTTGAGGCACAATTTTTCACCTAAATGCCTGTGTATTTACCCTGCTAATATCATGAAAACATGAAGGATATAGAGTGTTAAAATAGAACAAAAGAAGCCTGTTTTATAGCTTCTCTCTTCTTCCCTTTTTAATTTTAAGGCTCATTATGCCAAAAAAAACATTCTCTATGTGAAACCTCAAAAACACACATACGTGCACACACACAAAAGCACAAATTTTTCACCACCCTCAAAAAAGAAAGCGATCTTGGGCATTTGCTACAGCCAGTATCACCTGAGTATTACCTACCATAAGCTGCTGCCCAAGCTATGGGCATAAAGGTTTTAATTTCAGTGTCATCAATTTGCTGCTCATGGGCCGCTGCTGCATCCTCCTCTCCTACAATTACTTCCATATAAACCTCATCGGCGATTTCTGCAACATCTAAGAGAAAAAGAAATTAAAAGAAAAACAAAAAACAAAAACCATGAGAATACTGCACTGTTGAAAGTGAAGATCCCCATCCCCAAATGAAAGCCACCTACTTACTTAAATCTTCATCTTCATGCTGAGAATCATTTACTGTCATATAAACCATTTTCTCCCTTGGAATACGAATACTGCTATTTTGATCAAGTAATCCAACTGCGTGATCATTCTCTGGCTCGCTCTCCACGATGTCTACTGTGCCTCCTAATTAGGAAGAATTAGGAAATTATTTCTAAGTTACTTCAACTAAATTCTCTTCTAAACTGCAGAAAACAGAAAGCTTATATATTTTTTTTAACATTTGGATCCAGAGCTCTTTACAGGTGACTTTTGAGAGAATCCACAGCCTCTAATTATGCAATATTTCAAATGTCAAGTTGGAGTATTCTAAAATGAGCATATTTTACCTAAATCATCTTCTCCAGGATCTGCTTTGAATATATAGACCTTGATGACTTCTGGACAAATGCCATCCACTTTACAAGAGCCACTTTCTGGCTCTGCTTCCATGGTAATTTCAGCAGAACCTTCATGTTCTATTTTACCAGCATCATCCACTACAAAAACAAGTCATTACAATTATCCAATCATATATAAACAAACAGATAAAAAAGACAATTTATTATGGAAATTTGAAAGCAGTTTGAAATTACATTGTAATAAAGAACCTACCCATAAATATTTTTGCATATCCTTGAAAACAACAACAATAAACACAGAAATAAATTCAAGCCATAGTTCAGAGGGAGCTGCAAGGGTGCAGCAGTCACACAACTATAAGTACGAGCATCACACGAGACTAGTGGGGAAACAGCGATCTGCAGCAAGATGGTGCGAAGAAAATAGCACATTAGTACTTCTCTACAGTATTATTTCCCCTATTCTCAACTTAAACTGCTTTCTCCTCCCCATCTAACAATTTTATAACTGATTTTCCAGATGCTTTTTTACCTGTTGCTCAAGCCTGTCTCTAACGCAAGAGGTTCTATTTCCACCAAACAGAGTAAGACCTGGTTCCTTGCAAGCACTCTTCCAGCTGGCTAGAAACGAAGATTACAGGAAGAGAAAATATCCATCTTTCTCACCCAGCAGCAGCCAAGGGATGGAAGAAATGGAGCCCCAAAGCCCTGCCCTGACACTAGTGTGTGGATGAACCTACTCATTGTTCAGAATGCCCTTATGGAAAGGGACTTGCACTGGATTTTATGCTATGGCTCTAAGTACTCTCCTCGTTATCAGCTGAAATTTTGTTCTCTTCTTTCCAGAAGTTCATTGACACCAAACTTCAGTCTGAATTGCTGCAACTTGCCTTGGCGTCCCATACAAACATGACGGCTCTAAAAAGCGAATCACCTTTCTACGTAGCACGCTACGCGTGCATGCGCACACACAGCCCTACTTGACCAGACATAGGTTTTTCAAGGCAAATTACTACGTATGCATTGGCAGAATCAAATCCAGGAGCTCGAGACATTCAGGGAATCTCCCAATTTCAAAAACCTAGAAGTTTCTCATAGTCTTGAATTTATTTAAGAACTCTTAACATGACGACATATTTGAAATTTTTGCCTTAATGGCTCATTAAGTCCCTTTTGGACATTGGTATGTCTCCCTCAAAGCATAATTTTGACTCCGAATAATCAGACATAAAATTTAAACTAAAAGAGGTATAAGAACTGTACAATAAATATTGCAGATTTTTTTTAAATGACCATACCTACTAGATACAACATATTCAAATATGTCATATGCTCACTTTGCTGGCACTAGGATTAGTTATAGGGGTAATTTCATGAGTTTTGCTACTTAGTAGCTGTGCCAACTTACTATTTAAGATCTACTAAAAACCATAAAAATTAAAAATGCTTCAAGTATTATTACTATTTTCTTGCCATGATGACTATAGAAAGCATTGCATCAGATAAACTTCCACATCTTCTGTCTCATGTATCAACACAAAGAACTCAACGCTAGTACAATTTCCCAATCAGCAAGCATGAGTCAAAGGAAATATGAAGTCCCATATTAGCTTATGAAGTAGTGAAATAAGTTGATCTATTACTCTCTGCAGAAAAACAGCAGCAGAAAAGCATTAAATGCCATTTTTCCAAGTCAGTGGCCACCGTACAGAAGTTTTTGAGAAGTATGGTGTTTAAAAATGATTTTGTGTCAAGGCACAATATAACATGTTGTTTCTAAAACCCTGCAGCATTTCAAAAGTAAAAACCTTAGGATGTTATTTGGGTCACGTTAACCGTGGAGCTTCACAGTATGCCCATTCAGTTACTGGACTGACTTCCACAAATTTCTTGGCAGATGCACAAAATGTCAAATGTTACCAGAACTCTGACAAAAAAAAACTAAATTTGCTTTGGTTCCTATGCTAGATTCACGCAGTTTCTCCTTTAACTTGGCTGTTTCCTGTGTCACACATGGATAGTTGGACGGCTTTCAAGTCAGCGTAGACTGATTTTTTATCACTGAAGCCAAAGGGAAACTCTGCCATCAAGTTCAACTGCTGCTGGAACAGACTCTAGGAAGAAAAATTAGAGCTGAAGTAATTGAAATAAAACCCAAATCTATGTGGCACCATATGAGAGACAGGCTTGTTTCTTCTAACAAAAACAGATAAATTATCTTGCTATGGAAGTATCTCTTGATAATATTGTAAAACAGAAAAATTTCAGATTTTTAAAATATGCTCCATTTATTCTTTAAAAAAAAACACACAGAAGTTCTCCAAGGTTCAAAGTCATTTTTTAAACAAGATGACTTTAAAAGCTTATTATCCAAGTTATAGTTTGTTTATCCCTAACTTCCCTTTCCAATGAACGGTATTTTAAAAATGCAATAGCTATTTAGGCTGAGTATTTTCGAACAGTTCCACTAACGTGTAACGAAACAGCCGTGCACAAACAGTCCAACTTTCCCCAGATGAAAAAAAGAAACAAACAATTCACTGCCAGATGGCAGGGCTTGGAACACTGAAGTCCTTGAAGGGCTTCACAAAGTAAGGCCATCAGCAGGACAGGAGCAAAGAGGTAACAGCAGAAAGAAAAGCGGGTGGAAAGAAAAAGGAATACGAGAAGATAAAAATCAGAAGGAGAAACAAACGACGCCAAAGAGAATCTCTCTCCCTCAAGCAAGGCCCCATTTCCATGATATTTGGTCCTATGACTAAATAAGCATTTATCCGCACAGACTCACTGATGTTCTAGTAGCATTTATGAAACCTGATTCCTGTTTAACACTTCCGCTATGTTCCTGCTTTTTCGTTTTGTCACTATCTTACAATTAGAGAGAATGATACTTGAGTACCTGACTGCTCAATGCTGGAATTGAAACTGTGATGACATCTGAATTTGTCATTGCAATTCACAGCCCATAAAGGGACCCCACACACCTATCTCACCCATGGATTATTGCTACTGTTTTCTTTTTAACATTCTTCTGCTTTGAAATTTTAAACAACACCAAAACCTGTTTTTTTAAGTATTGGATAAGTTTATAGAAGTGATCGCTTTCTCTACAGTACAGACACTGGGCAGTTATTAAACCCACAAGTCAGATACTAGAGAAAAAAAAAGAGAGAGAGAATGGCATTTTTCCAATGCTGCCATACACTGTGCATGTATATAAATCAGATATTAACTGAAAATAAGGGTATGATATTACCATGTTTTGTCTACTAGCTTTACTTGAATAAAAGGATCCAGTAAAAGCTTCAGACTAATTCTCTAAGTTAAAAAAGGAGAAAAATGATTAGGAATTACACCATTTAGTGTAAAATACATTCCAAGATAGCAGTCTGGAGCCAGTTTGGTAATACCCCTCATAGATTTCACTGATTGATGAACCTACCCTTTATATATTGCAAGCTGTAAGAAACAGCTAAACAAAAGTACATATTTCCAATATTTTATTAACAACTTCCATATAAAGGTAATTCTTATTATTTTTATTACAAGCACAAACAGATGAGAAAGGCTTTAAATAGGGATTGGGCTATGTCTTTCACCTTGTGGGAACCTATCTAGTCATCATCTACAATGTGGAGAAAACAACAAAAAGACAACAAGAATAAGAAAAGAAAGAATTAAAGGTCAAGCAAAGAGAAACAAGCTATTAACAGCAGATCATTTGTTTAATATTTATTCTACTACAATGGCATGTTTTCCAGAAAATGTTATATCTTAAGTAACCAACTTACATAATGTCATAATCTTTAATGTCCAAGCAATATAACTATCTCCTGTATCTTTCCCTCCTATGAAAATACATCCAGCTGCATTCTTGGGACAGAAACAAGCCCAAGCACCCCCCCTGCATTGATAAAAATAAAAACAATATTTAAAATCCAGCTCAAGCCAGTTACCCTGTACCAGAGAGTAGCAGTCCAAGACCCTACATAGTGCATCTGTTTAAATGGTGCTGAAGTTTTTTTTTTTTTTTTTATATCCAGCACCTAGTGTCTCAGCCTATATAGATCCTTGCAGCCTTTTACACCTAGAGAGCTAACTAGTAAATTGCCTTTATTTTTTGTTTGGTTCTCATAAGCTTTTTTCTCCTACAGTTTCTTCTTTATGTGGGAGTGCATGAGGAAAATTAAAGGAACAGAAAAGACATATTTTACTTTAGCACTAAGGCACCTCAGCTCATAGGTAAGTATCACACTAGGGCATATCTTCAAGAGATATTAAAGAAAAAAAATACGTTTTGATACCAGTTTAACACTTCAAAATCCGTGTACGGAGCAAGCAGACAAAAACACAGCTGTTTTTTCATCCTTTATGTTCCCAAATGATTCCCTCCCTCATTAAAAAACATGTATTATGGCATACTTTGTCTGCATACAGAAAGAAATAGCCTTGTTGAACCAGTATTAATGCAAAAGGTCACTGCTTACTATCATGCTTGCTCTAAAATAGATTACATGCGTGCTCTATTCCCCAAGCAGATTTTGTTTAAGTATCACTGATATATAAGTTCTACCTAAAGCTCACCCGATAGCAGAGAACTAGTCCACCAAAGAAAAAGTTAATTTTACTGACAAGTTATTTTGTTAATGGCAAAGCAAGTTTCCCTCCCAATTGGTGGGAGAAATCTGTTCTATTTAATCTTAATACCATTGACATCATGCGTGAACAACTGTCTTTCCCCCTGCACATTATGGTTTTGTTGATTAGCTCCACTGCTTTCAACTTAAACACAATATCCAAGCACGAGGAAAGGTATGTTTTATCTACACCTAAGGAATGATGCAACCATTATTTTATCTCTTTGAGCATGCCAGGTTCTGACTCCTGAAACGAAAAGTGTTAATTCAAAGACAACCAACAACAAATTCAAAGACAACAAAGACATTTCTAACTCAAAGCAAAAATATGGACATAACACAGCCCCTACATCCGTAAGCATCACATAACTTCCTAAATCTGCAGGTTACATGTGAAACATAAACTTTGTGAGGCTTCCCTTCCACACATCTCCTTTGTGCCTTACCATTTCTACTGCAAGTAAATGTGTGTACACCAGAGAGCAACCTTTTGTCTTCATGACAAAGGACGTCTTCCTTTACCAAACCAAATAAAATCAGACAAGCAAAAATCTTAACTTCTACCATACGACCAGGTGCACGGTACTATTTTGCTTGATTAGTCCATGACATGTTGTTGCTTTTTTCCTCTAAAAATTAACTAATCTCACCACTACTGTTTCACTTAGGGGAAAATGATTTTCCATGTCTTAAGATTTACTACTAATGAAATTGGACTGATGTGTGCCAGAATGTAATTTATCCTTTTCTAACTAGGCTCGGTGCAGAATCTTCATGAATGAGTTTGTTATGGCTTACATGAAAGAAAATCTAATTTACCAAACCTGCTGGAATCCTTTTAAGCACTGATTAGTAGCAGTTTGTATCCTCTGTTGAATGAACAAAATACCTGACTCAGTTCTGGCACTAATTGTCCCAAATCTACCATAGACCAAAAAAACAGGTAAAGTATCCAAAAAAAAAAGAGGTGAGAGAGTACATCAAAAGATAAGTGATGATGTAAGTTGTGTCAAGAAGCATTATACTGGAAATGAAAGCACAAAGACATAGGAAGATAGAGACTAAATTAAATGTAAATGGGAAAAAAGTATTAAAATAGTGAGTTTCTTGGAAGAAAGTCACAGAATGAAACACACAGGGACTGTTAAACTCTTGTACTCTGCAACCATAAAAGAAAGCAGAAGTATAAGTAAGCACATATATACATACATATACTTAGCAATTTCCAAAAAAAGTATTTACAAAAAAAGTATCCTATTAAAAAAAAAAAAAAAAAAACTAAATTGACGCAATATGTCAGGAATTAAAACACAAACACTTAAAGAGAGCCAAAAGACAGGAAACATAGCAATGGATTTTTCCTATGACTTCCACTGAAGGATATAGACTGAGAAACCTAAGACCACAAAAGGAAAAGGCTGTCAATCCCTGCTTTTCAAGTGACAAGATAAAAGGAGATGGGCAAAAGCACTCTGAAGAACAGTCAAATTCACAGATCCGGGAAGCAGCAACATTTGCCTATTATAACAGCAGGCAAAATTCTATTCCAAAACTTGCCCTAGCAATTCAAAGTCTGCCAGAATCGAGC
>NW_010585865.1:24182-37329 GCF_000705375.1 Tinamus guttatus | reverse complement strand
AAAGCCTTGCTGAAATCAAGGTAGACAACATCCATGGCTCTCCCATCATCCATCCAGCTGGTCACCCCATCATAGAAGGCTATCAGATTGGTCAAACATGAGTTCCCTTTGGTGAATCCATGCTGGCTACTTCTGATCACCTTCTTTTCCTTGATATACCTAGAAATGGTCTCTAGGATGAGCTGCTCCATCACGTTTCCAGGGATGGAGGTGAGGCTGACCGGCCTGTAGTTTCCTGGCTCCTTCCTCTTGCCCTTTTTGAAGACTGGAGTGATGGTTTCTTCCAGTCCTCAGGCACCTCCCCCGCCCTCCATGACCTCTCAAAGATGATGGAGAGCGGCCGAGCAATGACCCCTGTCAGTTCCCTCAGCACTCTTGGGTGCATCCCATCCGGGCCCATAGATTTATGGGTGTCCAGTTTGCCTAAATAATCCCTAACCCAATCCTTCCTGACCAGTGGAAAGTCTTCCTCTCTCTTGGTTACCTCTGTTGTGTCCAGGCTCTGTAACTGATGGGGACCGGCCGTAGCCGAAAAGATAGAAGCAAGGAAGGCATTTAGTAACTCTGCCTTCTGTGCAGGACTAACATTTTCCCTAGTCTTCCTCTTGCTGCTGATGTATTTTTAGAAGCCCTGCCTGTTGTCCCTGGCATCTGTTGCTAACTAATTCCAAACGGGCCTTGGCCTTCCTTGTTGCATCCCTGCATTCTTTGACAGTGTTCCTATATTCTTCCCATGTGGTCTGGCCCTTCTTCCACATTATGTACATACTCTTTTTCTCATTAAGTTTACCCAACAGCTCCTTGCTCATCCACGCAGGTCTCCTGCACCCCTTGCTCGACTTCTTTCTTATAGGAATGAACTGATCTTGAGCTTGGAGAAAGTGGCGTTTGAATATTAGCCAACTCTCCTGGACCCCCTTTCTTTGTAGGACCCTGGCCCAGGAGATTCCTCCAAGGAGCTCCCTGCAGAGGTCAAAGTTAACTCTCTTGAAGTCCAGGGTTGCAATCTTACTTCTTGCCCAGCTTCCCCCTCGCAGGAATGTGAATTCCATTACCTCGTGGTCACTGCAGCCAAGACTGCCCTCAGCCCTCGCATTTCCCACTAGACCATCTATTTGTTAGTATCAGATCTAGCAGCACCTTTCCCCTTGTTGGCTCATCAACCACCTGCATCAAGAAGTTATCTGCAATGTTCTTCAGGAACTTTCTGGACTGTCTGCTCCTGGCTGTGTGATTATCTCAGCAGACATCAGAGTGATTGAAGTCCCTCATGAGGACCAGCACCTGGGATCATGAGGCTTCTCGCAGCTGCCTGTAGAAGGCCTCATCCACTTCCTCTCCCTGGTCAGGAGGCCTGTAGTAAACATCCATGACTGTGTTGACCCTGTTGGCTTGCCCTTCAATCCTCACCCGCAGGCTCTTGAGCTGTGTTTCGTCCTCCCCTGTGCTGAGCTCTGTACATTGCAGTTGCTCTCTCACGTAAAGAGCAACTCTGCCACCTTGCCTTCTGGCCTGTCCTTCCTGAAAAGCCTAAAGCCATCCATGGCCACGTTCCAGTTGTGAGAGCTGTCCCACCATGTCTCAGTAATGGCAATGAGATCATGGCCCTGCAACTGTGCATGCATCTCCAGTTCCCCTTGTTCATTCCCCATGCTGTATGCGTTTGCATAGAGGCATTTGAGTTGTGCTGCCAATGTGCCTGTCTAGATGGAACTGACCAAGATTCTCTCAAAGGAGGTCTTCATGGCTTTAGGAAACCTCATTTTTCCTAGTGCTGGATTAAGCATTGCTGGGAGCTGTGTAATTCTGGTAATGGAGGCAAGAAGAGGAAAATCCATGACAGAACCATGACAGCTTTTTCAGTTGAAGTTCATGGCAATAATCTTAGGATACTGACAGAAGACAGTTAAGAGTGGGAAATAGAAAAATACGGAAATGTGACCTGAGAATATCATATATGTACAGGGTAGTTTGGGATTTAAAAAACGGCTTCAAGGTTGTACAGAGCTTCTGATGGTTCCTAGTATAAAAGGGTAATAAAAAAGTGTCCAAATTAACCACTCTCGTGACTAACACATTTTATGGAAACATCACTGTGTATCTTAAAGGCCCATGTCTGATGTAAAGAACCTGGGTTCGGAATGAAAAGAGGAAGTCAAAGAGCTGATGTTCAGCCTGTCTGGGCTGTGCTGTACAAGATGCTTGTGGAGCAAGATCAAAAGAGGACCAAAATATTTATAGACTTCCTTGCAGTGTTGATATATAAAGTCAATACGTTTAAACTGATGTAATAGTTTTAAATGGGTGAAAATGCCATGAAGCTGATATGAGATCTCTACAGATGTGCCTCTCAGATAAGCTCTTTTTAAAAGTGTTTTAAGTAGGCAGTGTGGCTTATTTTGAAGTTATCTGGCATTTTGCATTATGCAGGTTTTTAGTTGCTCATCAAACTTCACCAGCTTTCACAAGTCTGAAATTTTCCATAAGGGGTGTTGGCCTCAAACAATTTCTTGGGAGGATTCCAGCCACAGGTTTTTTCAGCTGCCTGAGATCAAAACTACAGATTTTATTTCTTTGTTAAAAAAAATAAAAAAATGTTTTTTTTTAAGTTGAAAGATTGTAAAGAAAAAAAGCTTTGAAAAAAAAGATCTTACATTTAAGCAACAGGGTGGCCCTTGTATTCAGTGGGGATTACTGATGTGCTCTAGAAAACTGACAGTTGTTTGGCTGCATTAAGAACTTTGAGATAGCTTGGTTTACACATAGCAAATAGACCTTTTTAGCATTTAATTGGTAAAGGTAGGTTTGCAGTGTTAGTTCCAGCACTATGTACAGACTGCTGTGCAAGCTTTAAGAAATTTTGAACTGGGGAGGTGAGCACTTCCATTTTTGGTATACAATTTCAAATATCTTTCAATCTCTTGGGGAAAAAAGTTGGTAAAAATGGGGTGGGGAGGAAGGAAGAAAAAGAAAGAGGCCAAGATTTACCTAGTCACTCCGTAAGCTCACATTCGTTTTGCCTTATTTTTCCATTATTTAAACATATTGTTTCCAGCGTTGTCGGTGAGTGCCCGCAGTGAAGGTGAAAGTAATAGTGTATATTGGAAGGCCGCACGGGGAGCTGTTGGGAGCAGAGGCCAGTGAGGATTCACACACCTGAAAGGTATTTCTGTTTTCTCTTGCTGGCTGAGAAAGTTGCAAAGGGCCCTGAGGGCTACCTGCTCGGTGACTACATGAGCGCTGTATTTTGAAATAGGACTGCGGCAGCCCCTCCCTGCTTCTCCAATAAATAGTTTAGCAAGATGCAGGGCGTTACAAAACAAGCAGTTCCATTAAGGCACAAATCCTGTTTTTGGGGAGGCTTTAATAGCAACAGAATTTTGGCTAGAACAGCATTATAGACAAAACTGATTTTTTTAGGGCTATACGGCCGTAGTTCAAAGCTCAGTTATTTGTTGTCTTTCCAGGCAGGCTGTTCCGCAGCTCCGCTCACAATGATCCGTGTGAGTCACGGCGGCGCTTTGAAACCCTCCCATAAAAGATACCCTGTAGAAATGAGAAGTGAGTTCCAGCTCTAGCTTCTGAGGGCTCTAGCACAAATACCGCCTATTTATTCTCCGTTTGTTACATTAAAATACGTGTCATGGCATGAAACTGTCAGACATGATTGAACCAATGGGACTCCTATTAAGAAGGAAGCAAAAACAAGGAGCAAAGCACAAGTGGGTCTTAAACTCCTAGAAGTAGAGGGCTCTGAAGAAGCCCCTTGTTTCTCCCTGTCCCCCCTAACCTGGGCTTAGGGAGTCTATAAATTAGTCAAGTCGATAGGACTTTGACATTTGCTTAGTGCATGTGGGAGCTTTTCAATAGTCCAGGAGCTGCCAAGTCTCACTAGGGGACTGAGCGCCTACTTCTCTATGATACGAAGTGGCAGAACAGGCACCTTCACAGCAAGTTAAAAGAATCCTTTAGAAAACACCTGCAAAATTAAATTCCCAACACGAGCATGTAAATTGGCAGAAACATAATAGCATGAAGTAGAAAGCAGTGCAAATAAAGAATTAAGCCTTCAGGAAAATGGAAGTAATTTAAGACGGCAGTTTCCAAAGCACTTAAGGCGCAAGGTTCCCTCTGAGCACATAGTAGTCCCCCTGGTATTAGCAGGACTGTTGGTGTCCCCGGCGTGCACCCAGCGGGGGCTGGCAGGGCTGCTGGCTCAGCACGTCTCACACACGCGTTATCAGGCAGCCAGACCAGAGGCGAGGAGCCAAAACCATATCGAGAATTTGGGAACGCTTGCAATGGTTAGGGAAGGAGCAACTACGCTCTCAGACCTTTCCTGGTGAAAATTATGACTCCGTTTTAGATTTATAGTGGGTGAAGTTGTATACAATCACTGCCAAAGGAATAAATAAGGAACAATTAAACCATGGAACTTTTTGCTAAACTTCATATTATTGAAAGCATCTTTGCTGTAGCCAAAAAAAAAAACGTGTTAAGGAAAAAATATTCTACTTTCACACATCCCAACCTGGCAAGAAAAGTAGAAATTGCTGCTCAAATGAACCCCGTCAAAAGCTGAGGCTGCAATTTTGTGTGTGCATTACTTAGGACTCTGTTGCAAATGAAATATTTGAGGACCGTAATAGATTATTAACTGTCTATTTAATATTAAATCACAGATGACTAAGTAAAAACAGGAAGAAAAATAAATCACAGAACTGTACGGCAGATGTACATGAAGAAAATGAACTCACCATAAGCAAAACTGAAACAATAATTAAACATGGAATTGTCTAGTGTTTGGCAGGGAGAAGAGCTGAGAAGGTCTTTCTAAAAAAAAGCAAGAATCTGTTAGACTTCTTTACAAATGTCAACAAAAGAGGCAATAAGGGAGAACTGTTTGCTGAATATTGAGAAAAAGAAAACGGGCTTTAGGGCAACTGCTTGAACTGAAAAGGCAGGGGGCTATGGATGTATGCCCTCCAATTTCGCTGTGAAGCCTCTCTCCAGACAAGTTAATGTCAGGTGTGTTAGCATTATTTCAACACAACTATTCTGACAGCGTTCATCTGTGCTTGAGCGTGGTGCTCCAGTTCTCTGTGTTTCCTAAGACAGATTGCAGAATAAATTTCATCTGAATGTTTAAGGTAACTCCCCTAAAAGATTCTTGCTGCTCGGCACCCAAATTCTTCATGGCACGCTGCCCCGGGTTAGGAGATTTCTTAAAAGTCCTTTAAGGAAGCCGGGGACTTTGCTTACATACTTGCAGCACTTGCTCATACAATTACTGACTGAAGTATCAGTCACCGTGCACAAGAAAAAAACACATGAAACCAAAACAAAAACTAATAAACTCTACAAATGTTTATTGTGTCTGGAAGGCCAGGAAACCACCAGCTGCGCCAGCATCGCTTTGGGAATGGCAGGACTGATGCAAGCCCAGGTGTATAGGTCGAGCCTGGCTACTGTAGGACAATATTAAGGCAACTGCATATCCAATCACACATACACACGCGCCCTCTCATGGCAGGCAGGCCGCAGGGGCTGCAAACCGGCGGGTTTGTGCGGCGTTTGAGTTCCTGCTGTAAAGGGCGGGCGGCTGCCTGGAACCCCGTGGATGTTGAGCCCTGGCCTCGCCGCGAGGAGCGACCCGGCCGGCGGGAGCGCAGGCAGCCTGGGCAGGGGCTGGCGCGAGAGCGGCGGGCGCGCCCGGTACCCGGGATATCGTCAGGTCAATCATCACGGAAAGAAAGAAAGAAAAGAAAAAAAGAGCAATAAAGATTAGAAACTTAGAAACTCTGTTTCCAGCAATGGAGTAGAAGGAACTTAAGAGATCTAGTGCAATAAATACATTTTTTTTAAAGAAAAAAAAACTATTAGATTTTGTGTATAGTAGAAGAAAATTAGCAAAGATGTTAATTGCAAAATTCATGCTTGGCCCCTTTAGACCATAAGGGGTGAGATTTGGATGGCAATATCATGTCCTGTGCACATACTGATGTTTAGGAAAAAATTACTGCCTTACAGGCCCCTCACTTTGTGCCACTGCACACGGTATCTGCTTATTTGCATTCAGGAAGGCCCTGCTGCGTCACGCTGCCTTGTTCAATGATCTGAAGGAATGCAGCCTGACACACAGCATCTCCGCACAGCGCTCTCTGCATCAGCAGCGCCTCTGTTTAAGTTCAGCTAATGGAAAACTATCCAAAAACATTTGGTGGCCTCAATCAGGAAAAGAGTCAGGAAGAAACTAATGTAACGGTGGGTTAAACCATCAGAACTGTTCATCACCTGTATTTTTTTTCCCTATTGTGTTTTATTTTGTGTAGTTTAAAAGAATTTCCCATAAGATAGCGACAGTATCCTCTCTGAAGGAAGAACTACGAAACTTTCATCTTTAGAAACCAGTCCCTCGGCCAATACAGCTAAAGAAGCAACTTCTTATTGCCTTCCCTGGTATGACTACAAATCATCTTTTCTTAAAGCCTCTTCTTTTCCAGGTACATAAGGCAGCAAAATAAAACACCATCCTAAATCCCTGCCATTTTTTTTTCTTTAAGCCTGCACATTCTTTAAAGACCTGACATAATGTTTCTCAATGTTTTATAGCTACTTCTTGAAGAAATAAATCTCTGTGAGTGTTGTGCACAAATATAAGGTCCTAGTTTGCTTTTATTTTTATCTCTTTTCTGCATCACAGAATTGCTCTAGTTTCCACACACCCGTTCACTGATCTGTGTCTCTTTTTCTAGTCAGCTAGTGTTACTTACATATATAATAATATAAATACTCATGTACTGATGCCTTACTTAAAGATGAAAATAATGATTTTCTGTTCCTATTTTCGCAAAACCTTTGAAAGTGGCTTAAGCTGTTGCAGCAACGCCACCACTGCATGCTTGAGAAACGCTCCCTTCGTATAATCCCCACTGCTATACAGCTAAGCACTTACTATAGGAAATGAAAATACATTCACAACAACATCCTCCATGGATGTTCCCAAGGATGCCTCCATTCTCCACTCAGCTCATTGGAGTAATTGCTAACAACAAATATCAGTGGGGATAAATGAAAGCAACTATTCACTTTTTTTTTGCTACTTGGACTTACACAGTTAAAATATACTGGCTTTAATTGTAGATCTGTAGCATTGATATATGTACTTTGGCTAAGATGTATTCGTGGTTTGAAGGAGATAGTGCAAAGCCATATATATATGGTGAAAGGTTATGTTAGATAACAAAGAAGACAAAGAGGTTATTTTCCCAGCTAAGGAAACCAAAATACATAGTATCCCACGTTCCCTGTCACCTCCAACCTTAGGACAAATAATTTGGCCATGAAACTGCGTTTTAAATCCAGGCTGCCAACAAATGAGATTGTGCTTTCCTTCCCGCCACTCTCCTCTCGTCTCCATCGCTTCTCCGCGCCACAGCTCGGCTTCGTGTGGCCCCGCAGCAAATGGGCTTAGGGAAGAGCTCAGCTCTTGGCCTATCAAAACAAAATTAGCTTTCTTCCAGACTCATTTCCTCATCTGATTCACTGCACATCTGCTCAAGCACTAGAGCTGACACAGGTGCTGGTGGAACAATCATCCAGCAACAGGAGAGGAGCAAACTTGAGCAGCAACCCAGACTTCTCCTGGGTCAGAGCAGCTGCATGACCATAGTTATTATCGTTAGTATATTTCAGCATCTTCTGTCCCTATTAGTAACTACACCTTTGTAGGTACATGCTTTGAGGCTGCAATCTGCGACACGGCTAAACACAACGGGGCCCTGTTTCTTAAGTCCCCTGCTTAATTTGAGCTACATAGTAAACACAGTGTTAGTGGCGTCCTCGGAAGGACGGATGCTTCGCAAGGCAAAGGATGCCCTGTGAGGGGGCTGCGCTGCTCAAAGCCCTGGCCAGCCCTTGGGAAAGGAGCCCCGTGCAAGAAGGGGCCAGAGCCAAAACCCTGGCTCTTCACCGGCCCTGATCTTCCTCCCATTTCCATCAGTTCCCAGGTTCCTAGAACCTGAGTTACAGAAAGAAGCTTTCAAAGCATGGAATGTGATCCAGGCTAACTAAGCCAAGGTGGTTTTACATTGTTTGTACCCCTCATCTCATTCTGATTCTGATTTTTTGATTTTTCAAAGTCCTTCCCCCCTTTAACAGCCCCTACCAAATATTTTAAATTCAAGATCATAGCTAATATTTCCTCACTAGCATAACTCAAGTTTGAAATAAGGAGGTTAAACCTGCATAAAGATGTCAGGTCACCCACACAGTGCCACAATGACAGCTACTTTCCAAATGAAACATATTCTTTTTATAAATTCATTCTAAAATAAGATCAAAAACAGCATTGCCAGTTCAGATCCAGTTTACTTGTATTTCTTCTTTGTGTTTTATCCAGAGCCCTTGTTAACACTGTGACAACTTTAAGAAGTCAGTCAACATTGCCATCCTAGTTACAAAGGGTAATAGAGCCGCAGCCAGAACCATTCACATTGAAACAAAATGGGATGTTGTGCAGAAAGAGGACTAGTCCTCAAGGAGTCTGGGTTTTGCTTGCTTTTAATTTTTGTGCTGCTTGAACAATCAGTGCAGTCTTTTGTTACTCAAAAAATTGTAGGAATTAATGAAAAATAAGCAGTATTTTATTTGAATACTGGATTTATGGTTTATGTGTTACACTGGGGCTGAATTGACTGATATTAAACAGATATGCCTCAAACACAACATAAATTAGACATGCCATGAGACATGTACAATTAATTGTACTAAAATGAGGATAACTGAACCCACTTCTACGCCAATTCTTTTACACTTTTAATGGTGATAGTGACTAGTATTTTAGTAAGAGGGTAAAATTCAATAAAATGTCAGCCATACAACTTAAAGATAATGTTCGCACAGCTTCCAATTCCACTGTGAAAATATACCCCCCCCAAAATAGAAATAGGCACTTCATCTTTAAAAATGAAGCACTCGTTTTCGTTCTTCAGTCATCGTCAACAGTTGGCTTGATTGTCACTCCTCTTCTGATTTGACCCCAGCCAATTAAACTGCAAAATAAAAAAGCAGTGTATATTACTTTTCATAGCACTTACAAATACCCCAAGTAACTCAGGCACCTTCGGTCACACTTCTGCCTTCAAGTTCTCTCAACATTCAGAATCCCCACTCCCTCCCGGAAGCAGCCAGCAAGATCTAAGAGCAGCTACAGAAAACACGTAATAAAGAACAAGGAAAGAACATGCATATGTGTCAGCCAAGACAGTACTTTGGAACAGTGACTAAAAACCTCAAAATTTTATAACTTAAGGTATAATAGCAAACTATAAGCACATTCATAGCTTGCTTGCTTTCCACGTATATAAAAGTGCTGCATTATTTTAGGAGACAAATGAAAATGTGGAAATACAAACAAGATGACACTGAAATTATTAATTGAAACACAACACAATGAATGTGCAACTTATACTCTAGCATTTATTTTCAGTAATAGCAAGGCCCTCCTCTGCTTTTATAGACCTTAAGTCTCAACAAAAACTAAACTACTTTTCAAAATTAGGATTATGCCTGTTTCCAAAATTAAAAGAGGGCCCGTATTATGAATGACATTGTTGCAAAAGAGGGAAAAAAAAGCTTTACATTTCCAGCAGGGACATGCACAGCAACCAAGTACCTATCTGTCAAGTTTCAAAGAACAGAACAGACACCCATTTAGATATTCCAGAGCAAAATCCAGTTCACACTTTTCTTTCTCTGGGCAACAGAATAATTGGCTCTGCTACCAACCTAATGGCAACTTACCGCCAGTGTTTCTCAACTCGTCGACTCAGGGCAATTTTTTCTCCCACTTCTGTGCATACAGGGTTAGTTAGCACAATCTTGCCCAAATCAGCCTTTACTGCACTGACTCTCCCTCCAGTGGATAAAGATCCTATGTTTACCATTAAAACTTCATTCTTGGATAATTTTTGCACCTGAAACAAGAGAAGCAAAAATCGGAAACCTAAGCTTTAAAACTGCTCATATTAAGTTCACATTGTTTAGCAACAAAATGCCTCTGAAGAAGAAAATGACCAGAGGGGATGGGGAGAAAAAAAACAAAAACAAAACAAAACCAAACATAGCTGAAGGATGAAAAACCTGTAATTTGTAATGATGCCCACGTGCCAACCATGCAAAACAGTGCCAATGAAGAAAAGTTACATTTTCATTCTTCCGAAAGGACAAATATGCTGTTCATTTAGTATTGGAGGCTTTTATGGCAAAGAAAACCCAGGAAAGTTTACTGCACCATTTTCTATAAAACATCCCAAACTGCACATGATATATTAGTAGTGCAAACACTGGCTCGGATACAGCTGAGCCAATATAGTTGGCTAGACAGCAATGTTACACCCTTCTCCTGCACAATGCTCACGTTCCCATTTCCCCAAAGCCTACGTAAATCAAGACAATTTCTCAAAATAGAACACAGGAGAAATCACAGGAGAAAAATAAGGTGGAAAAGTTACCAATAAACAAGGCAGCTTTTAATTTTTAATGTTATCAATTAAGACTACAATGTTTAGTTTGATTTTTGGGTAAAATAGACCATGGAACAAGAGACTGCTGTGCATGAAGGTCACAGTTACTTTTGAACCACAGTATTTCTGAAGTATTTAGTTTTAAAGAGTTCTTAAGAGACAATCTACAAGGAGCAAGCAAGGAGGGAGTCAAACATTCTGCTTGCAAAACTAGTTATTGCGCAAACAAATAGGCTGACAGCAAAGAAAAACAACTATCAATATGTTTAGAATACCAAATTTCATGACGTATAAATACTGAACAGTATTTTAAACCATCCTGATATGAATTCCTGCTCTGCTGAAAAGCATTCTTCTACAGTATTAGATAAATAAATGTTAGTCACCTGAGAGACAGGAGCCTATGTTAGAGACGCAAAAATACCATATAAATCAGAAAAAAAAAATGTACGTGCTAACAAAAATTATCACAGTTAATAAGCAAATTTTAAAAAGTGTATGTAAATTGCCGTCTTTCTGAAAAGGGGTACAGACCTTTGCAGCTTTCTTGTCTCCTTCAGTGCGCACACCTAATAATCGCCTTAGCAAGAAGTAAGAAATTTCTAGCTCTGTAAATATTTCAGGCAGTGCTCCAACCGCACCAAGAACCTGGCCTACCATTCGGTCAGCCCGACACAAAGTTGGATCAATCTTGGTTCCGACACCTAAAACACAACAAGTCGCAAAGAACAATTGAAAGGCAGCAGCCATGTTTACATTTTAGGGTGTTTGAAGGAGACCTCAACACAGCAAATTGAGACCTTATTCCTTTTTGCCCGGAAAGCACTTCCAAAACAACTTCTCATAAGAGACTGTGCTTACCTATAAGGCCTCCTGGAGCAGCATATTGGAGATCATTGTGTTCTGCAAAGAGGGATACAATTTTGGAAAAGATTGGCTTGCACATGAGTTTTCCTTCGCTGTCCTTCGACACAATACCAGGCCGGACCTCGATTTCCTGACCCACCTAATTGCAAAGGTGAAAAGGCAGTTAAGTGGTCGTTTCACAGGAACATACAGCTAACTAATTACTCAGCACAGATGAGACCTAGTTTTCCCAAGACCTACTACTTCTATGAGTCCTTGTTTCTGGGACAATGCACAACTTCCAGGATGTTTGTTGCACTGTTTACTGAAAACTCAAAAGCGCTTTAACTTACAGCCAATGAAACACAACTACTTTTCTCCCAAGTAGCCTTAATAAAGGATCTTTATCAGTGATCATTCCTACATCTAAATTCTAGCTTAAATTTATGTTTTTAGTGACACTGACATTTCATTCAGAAATGTTACAACACTGAGAAAAATAGAGCCAACTTGGTCACTGCAAGACACCAATAAACTGCAAGACGAGGAAAACATGCGTTGTGTAGGCATGTAAAGATGTAGTTTGCTTTCCAGTGTAACAGAAGTACCTTTAAAATTGTTTTTTTTTTCCAAAAATATTTTATCAAGGCAAGTATTAAGAAAAAATCTCCCACAATTTCTGAGTAATGAAAAAGGGTCTTGTTAGTAGCGAAAGTTGAGACTACTAAAACAAAAAATATACAGAAATAAAGACAAGTATTTCTTGTTCCTGTATTTTAAGAGGAAAGTAGTAAGTCACAAACAAAAGGGCACCTAACTTCTAGTTTAAAAATAAGAGCAATAAATTTCAATTTTATAGATTCCTCTTTTACCAGGCACACAAAAGCTTTACTCAGTTCTCTCACTGCAGTAACTTCTGAGAGAAATAAGAAAACGTTACCTTTAGAACACCCTTTAAAATACTGCCACCAGCAACACCGCCTTTCAGGTCATCAACTTCACAACCAGGCTTGTTGACATCAAAAGATCTAATTACTGGGAAAAAATAAATCGTAATCAAATTTATATTTAAGATAAGGCTTTTAAACAATTAGCATCTTTCTTTAGAAACTTAGAATCTTACCTGTTCTTATGAAGACAAAGCAATAAGTACTATAAATACAAAATTCAGATAGAATACTGAAATATGGTAAATATTCAGAATTTTTAAAGACTAGCTGATTCTTTTCAGTCAAATCTACTTAAACTGCGCATACAAACAAAATAAGTTTTCTAAATAGCAGAAATAGAGTAAAGCTTCAGTAACTAAAAAAGAAAGCCACAATAACTATGTTATAATAAATCTTCAATCTTAATTTCAGTTTCTTTGTTACTTTATTTTGACATGCCAAATTGGTGTGCATTATGAAAATACGAGCTTTAGGTCTTCCATGTTTTGCCTAATTTTTTTTAACGGTGGGACTGATTTTTAACATATGCTGGACCAAAACTGAGCATCTGAGGATCGTGTCAGGACATGACTCCTTATCACAGTAAAGTTAAACAGATTAGTCTATCTACATGATCTACTGAAATAATTTAATTTGCATATACAACTGTTTGTTAGTACTTTGTTAAAATGCTCCTTTATTTGCTATGAATTTGATAAGACACAAATTTGTCACCTTTATTGAACTTTACTTCTGTTTCATACTGCATATATAGAATATACACGAAAATAAGCATCCCGAAAGTAATTTAAATCTATCTGTTAATTTAAGTCTAAACACCAATAA
>NW_010585861.1:9958-28040 GCF_000705375.1 Tinamus guttatus | reverse complement strand
GCTCCGTGCCGGAGCTGGCCCTACTGCACCAAGCAAGCTGAGAGGGAAACAGAAGGATCAGAAAGACACAGAGAGAACAGAGCAAAGAGAGGAGGGAGAAAACACAGAGCCGTTGCCTGTGCCACCAGTGATGAAGGCTGCGGAAAACCCAGTCCTGCCCCGATGCCCGCCCTGCTGCGCCTTGCCCCTTCATCCATCCTGGGCTGCGGTGCTCCTGAATGCTGCTGCCGGGACGGGAGCTGGCTGGCTGCGTACAGAACACACACGGGTGCTCCACGCACTTCCCGCTCTCCCACCTTCCAGCCTGCACTCGAGCAGCGCTGCCAACCCACGCCAGCACAGCCCCTCTCCCCTCCCTGCAGCAGACCCACCACAAGGCCAGTCATCGCGCCTCAGCCCAGCACGGTCCCAGCACAGCGCCGCTGCTTCCACGCAGAAAGTGCCTCTTGCCTAGATCCACCTCACTGCCACCCGCTTCTACCGTCTCACCCTACCATTAGCCCCATTCCCATCCATCACCCCTGCACGAGTCACTGTGCTTTTACGGCCCCACCGCATCCTCACTCGCAGCAGTGGCGAGTAACAGAGAGCTAAATAACAGCTAACGCGGCACGCAGATCCCTCTGAGCACTGGCACTGGAGCAGAACTGTACAGCTCCAGTTCCACCTTGGCTGAACTGAGCCCTCCAAGGTGAAGCACTGACCTTTCCCCTTCCAATACCACAGAAGAGAGCCTGTCACCCCAGCCAAAGCCTTCTTCAGGGAAGCAGAAATGATCGGATATCAACGTCCCAATCTTCTTCCATCCAACTGCCTGCCAGGGCGCAGGAATATCCCTTGTGCTCTGAGCACATTCTCCAACTCCCTTGTCACGACAGCACTCACAGAAATAGCTCTCACGGGCTGGGTGGGTGGGCTGGCGACTACAATGGCAGCTGGGAGGCTCCGGAATTTCTGAGGCCCTCACGCAACCTGTCAGGCTCAACCCGAGCGAAAGCAGCAGTTGCCACAGCCTTGGACTATCACATTTCTTCAGACAGTGAAGTCTGCACTACTCTTAGAAACTTTGCTAAAGTAGCTAAGTCACTTTTATATATATAAATATATATGTATATAAACACTACTGAGAGAGAGAGAGAGAGAGGGAAATACCTTCCTTTCCTGAGTGCCCTAAACCACACCAGAAGACCTCTAATGCAGAGGAAGCTTCACCAGCCAGAAGAGCAGAATGCTCTTTCAAGAGCATTATATGTTTCAGGAAAGTAGAAGGGATGCAAAGGTGAAAACTGCCAGGAAGCCACCTCCACGGGGTGCGTTTGCTGACCTGCAGCCAGGCCATGCAGACACTGCTCCCAGTCCTGCCATTTGCCATTGCCAAGAACACGAACACCAACCATGATCCCATATGCTTTGTAACATCAACACAGGCTGCTGTGCTCACCCAACAGGAGAAAAGAAAGGAATCCCTGCAGAGCACTGTGCAGATGGGCATGCCACCAGCTGTGCAAGTTTGATAGGCCATGAGGAGCCTAAACACCCTGCTCTGCTCAGAGCAAAAACTCCATGCCTCAACTCAGCCTCCAGCACCGCTGCTGCGGCAGCGTATTCCAGCACCGAGGGCCCTGCTCCCTCCACTTCAGGATGGCTATTTTTATCGGACGAGCAACAATTTCTATTTTAGGTAAGGGGAAATTTTGGCAATGTCGTGTGCTCTTTTCAGCCACTCCCCAGTCCAGAAGGGAGGACAATCATGTTTTCCCCTGCATCCTCCAAGGCAAGTACAGGGCGAATGCATTTGCGGTTCTGATCCATCACTTAGGTTTGTTTCAGCCTTTGTTCTGGGGCAAATTTAAAATTTCATCAACAAATGTAGAAAAAAGAATCAGTGGCTGAAAATTACAGAGAAATAGATTCAGACTAGCAATTACAGACCGTTAATTAACAGTGACACTTTGCTGAGAGATGTAAAGTGTTCTTTCTTATAGCCCAGAAAGCAGAACAAGAGTGTAAATGCGTTGCAAAGGCCAGATGCAGTTACTGATGGGTAACGTTTTCAAGCCTGTGCAACCCAGAAAACGGAGAGATTACAAGGGCCTCTCTGTTACTATAATGGGAATATCCAGAAACGACTGTAAAGTTGGTTCTCCACTGGCGTCACGTTACTGATCTCACTGGCGTCGGTGGGAAGAGCATCCCAGTGAAGCGTTCTGTTGACACTGTTCAGGGGCAGTTTTGACCACATGCAAACACACAAGGTGCATATCACAGTAAGCCTTCGTAACCCTTGCTCACAAAGGATCAACATTCAGCAATACAGAACAACCCAGGCTAAACTTAAACATTTTGTCCCCTCTTCTTTAGGCACAATTCTTCAAGAACCCTCACTGGAAACCCTATTTGCAATCTCTAGCAGAGCCACGAGCAAGGGCTGCCCTGTCACCTCCGCAGTCACGAAGAGCAGGGATGCTGAAAGGGAAGGTGCTCCGTTCCCTGAGCACCCTCCGAGCAGGGCATCCCGCTGCTGGGCACCCCGGCTGGCCTGGCCACGCGTCGCAGCACCACACGGGAGCCCCTTCCCCACCGGGGTGCCGGGAGGACACTGCTCCAGCCTGGCCGGGGCCTGCGCCGGTGACGTGGGCTTTCCTTGGCAGCAAGTTGGAGGCTGAACTACCATGTGCATGGCAAGTGAAACACAGGGACATGGTTTACAGAGGAAACTAGCGGCGGAGAAAGTCACCACTTAGGACAGGAAGAAATAGGAAAAACACTGTGGGGAGAGGGCAGTAACTAGTCACCTTAATCAAAGCAGACTGTCTGAAATAGCCAATCCAATAACTGATGGACATGCTTTTTTGCTGGCCAAATGGATCCCAGTTTGAGCTTTTCAGCTGGCCAAGTGGGCTAGGTGTAGCTCTGCAAGGAAAGTAAAAACCCTGTCGTCCTTGAAGCCCTTTTCTCTTTCTGACTATTCACAGTATAAGTGACATTTTTCAACAAGAGCAATGAAAAGGCTGGACAAAGGACAGCTGGAGGAGGATGGACACGGAGACTATTTGGCCCTTCCCTTGCAATGAGACATTTATAGATGCCACCCATACAGCCAGCATTCCAGCACATGCGGCCCCACATTCCCGTCCCAGGCATTCCCAGGCTGACATGAGACCCACTGAGGCCAAAATGCTGCTCTGGATGACACAGGTTGTTCATCAGACAGGCAGCTGTTTACACGGGGCTGGTTCTCCCCTTGTTTCCAGCTAAGTTACATTAATAGCTGCTAAAAACACATTAAACTTTACTTCGGTAATATTTTTTCTGTGTGAATGGCCATCAGTTATTGTGTAAATATTCAGGAGATTAAAAAAACAGAAGCTGGAGGGTATGGAGGGGAACAGAATGGAACAAAACTGTAGGCTAAGCAGCTCTTTAATAAAAGAGAAACAGAAAAGGGAGAGGGCCAGAGGTCAGTGAGAGAACAGAAGAGGAGGAGGGAGGGCCTGTCTGGAAAGAATGAGATGGAGACAGTAAAGGTGAAAGAAATGTTCCTGAAACCATGGAACACGAATGCCAAAAATGTCAGGCCTAGCAGCACTGGAGGAGCAAAGGGTAACAACCACTCCAGTGATGCGAAAACGGAGGGTCTTGTGGTGGCAAGATGGGAACGGGGACAAAGACTGAGGGTGAATGTGAAGGAGCAGCCAGACCCCAATGCAACAGGCACAGTGCAAATGTGGGAAGGCAAAAGAATAGCAAAGGAAACAGAGATGGAGAAGGGAGGTGGCACTCTGAGCAATGCTGAACAGGCACCACTTCGCAACGGGTGAAATGTGGATTCCGTCTTTTCCAAGCGGCTGTTGTGCGTCAGGGACTGAGACGCAGACGGACAGAGGGGCAGGAATGGCCAGCCCGTATCCAGGCTAGGCTGTGGCAAGCAGCCAGTACCATTTTGCCTTTTGCAGTCCCAAAAGGATCCGGGACCTTCCCCTAATTCTTGGCATCAGTGCCTTGCACCTCTGCTCCTTTCTGAACGCTGCCCTCCCATAAATCTGCCAGCCAGCAGCATTTTGTCTTTTGCAGTCCCAAAAGGACCCGGGACCTTCCCCTAGTTCTTGGCATCAGTGCCTTGCGCCTCTGCTCCTTTCCCACTGCTGCCCTGCCATAAATCTACCGCCCAGCCCTCTCACGATCATCGCCGTTCACACTTCTGCTCTTCGGCCTCGTTCCCAGGTAACTTCCTGTCTCAGCAGCTGCAGAGACACTTCCCCTTCTGGAATGGAGGGCCACCCGGCTCTCCGCTCTCCCCATTCGCTCACTCGAATCTGATTTTCTGTTGTGGCTGCCTTACACTTCAGATGGTGCAAGTCTGCCGCGGCTCTCCGTAAGGGCTCTCCTGCACAGAGCTTTCTGTGACCCTCTCACAAGGGCACCGCAGAGCCAGGCAGGGTGACCCCCGGCTCCCCAGCAGGACCCGCACCTCGGCGGCCCCTCACTTACACTGCGGGTGACTCTCTGCAAGCCACTGGTGGGCAGAGCAGCCAGGGTCCGATAGTCCAGTCTCAGAGGTTCACTGGAGACATTCTGGAGAGCGGCAGGGGAAGCAGAAACAGACAAAAGAAAAAACACCAGGAAGAGATCAGGCCAGCAGTCAACTCAACAGAGCAATTTGAAGGAAACCACCCTCTGGGGATGGCAGCCTAGTAACAGGCAAGGCCTCATCTCCAGGCAAACTCTGTGGGAAACTCCCATGCTTGGGAAATGAACCCAGAGTGCTCAAACACAACCTTAGGAAAGGGTGTTAGACGCTTGAGAAATACGTCAGAGAAGATGCCATTTGGGGCCTGGTAAATGCATGCTGGTGCGCAGGTGCCACCTCCTGTCCCCAGCATCCATCTCATCCCTTATGGGAAGGGAAGGGAGTGTTACATCCACAGCAGCTTTCCCCACATAGCATCCAGAAAGACTTTCAGTTTGGATTTGAAGACTTGAAAGAGAGAATCTACAATTACCCTATCGTATCTCTTCCCATCCTTAAATCACATTTATCGTTCAATTTTATTTAACTTCCCATTTGAATTTGCCTCACTTTCAATTTCTAGCCTCCGTTTTCCACCATTCTTTCTACAATCACATAAAAGATTCCTTCATTTCTGATATATTTCCCTTATACCTTAAAGTCTTTTTTTTTTTTTTTTTTTTAGTTTTGGAGAGGGAGCAGTGGGACAAGTTAAGGGGAAAGAGCACTTCTAGAGACTTCTTCAGCCTTCACCCCAGGGGAGTCTGCAGCCCTCCCGCCACGCTCCTCACCTCGGCCTCCTCCTCCAGGTGCTGGGTGGCTGCCTCCCGCTCCCTGCGCATCCACTCCTTCCGCGAGGACAGCACAGAGCCAGAGCAGCATCCAAGCAGCACGGGCAAAGAAAGATGGAGAGAGGTCAGCACCATGCTGGGCAACAACTCCAGAGGGGACGACACAGGAGAATAAACAGGCTTGGCACCAGGAAAGGGTGAGTAGAAACCCAACACATGAGGGAAAGTGGAGCAGCAATTCTTCACAGCACAAGCCAAGCTACTGCTAGGAAAGAGGACGGGAAGAGCCACGCCATCCGAGACAAGCTAAGACGCCAGCAAGTGCCTCTAACACCTGACCAGGGCCAATCCTCAGGAGAATGGGGCTTGTGTTCTTCACATGGCAATAGATGAGCCCCCACCACTGCTTATTGCTACAAAAGACGTCCTGACAGAGTACAGGTTGGGGAGGCTGGGAGGGAGCGGACAAGCAGTTCTGCATAGCACGGGCCTGGCTGTCACTAAGGCAAAAGCCTTCAACAATGACTTGCTCATGTATAGCATCCCAACCAGAATGCTGCAGACACTGGAAATGCATAAAGGCAGGGCTGGAGAACAGCCCATCAGGTCTCAAGCGTTCCGCATAGCATGGGAGCATCTCGCAGGAGTGACCGGGGAATCATTTCACGAGCGCTTTCTCCCAGCTGCAGGCTTCCTTCCAAGCCTTCCATGAGGAAGGTAAGAGCATCTGCCACTTACCCTGGGGACAGATTGCTGTGCATTGTACTGCTGTGATCTCCTGCCCTGCATTTATGTCACAGAGCGAGGGCTGTGCCCAAGCAAAACACCACTCTCCTCTCCTATTGCACACTGCAATCCTCCTGGCTGCTCCCAGAGGGTCCTGCAGTCCCATGATGGAAGGATAGGAGGTGGGAAGCACTGAAGCAGTGCAGAGGGAGCTAACCACAAATAGGGATAATCACCTAGCCCTTCTCTTCAAAGGTTCTGCGCATAATCATTAGCAAGTAACCATGCCCACAGCACAACCTCACTGCCCAGACAACAACGAGCACCGTGAGGAGACACAATGCTCCAGAGAAACAAAAGACCCAAAGGGACATTCCAGCTAAAGTCTAGGCTGAAGCTGGTTACGCACATTTTGGGCAACAGAACCTCAAGCAGACAGTGACCCTGCACATGACCCTTCTTTGAAGCTCTTAAATTGAGGAGAGACAAGAGAGCCAACCAGCTCAGGTTGAGCTGAGGAGTGTTCAAAGATCATCACTGTAAATGGCTGAGCAAGGTTTTCGGTTATGATTAGTTAAAAAAAACAAAAGCAAAAAGACTACAGATACAGAGCTGGGATAGAAAAATGCAGAGCGATTCAGTCCATGAAGACTTGGAGTTACTAATACATGTGAATCAATGGGAGACAAGAGAGCCAACCAGCTCAGGTTGAGCTGAGGAGTGTTCAAAGATCATCACTGTAAATGGCTGAGCAAGGTTTTCGGTTATGATTAGTTAAAAAAAACAAAAGCAAAAAGACTACAGATACAGAGCTGGGATAGAAAAATGCAGAGCGATTCAGTCCATGAAGACTTGGAGTTACTAATACATCTGAATCAACACCGTGGCAAACTTTGGAGATGTATATAGAGATCAGGACAGGAGTATTTGAAAACTTGTGAAGGATTCTTGGGCAAAACTGAACTGAACAAAAGTATGAGAGGCCCAAACAGCTAATGAAGACCAGGCGCTGAGGTGGGCACTCCCTACTACATTATCAGGGCTCTCATACCTTGTCACTGGTATGAATTCAGATGTAGCCCTCCTAAGCAGTGTAAGGGATGGAATCTGTATTTCAAAGTCACGTTAAAAGGCAGCTGCAGAAAAATGTGTCTTTACTCTCTGGTCTCAGGCCATGGTCAGTGAAACAACAGGGGAGTGTGGAGCCTCCACTGCCTTCCTCTTCCAGTGCCCTAATGGGGGGCATCCAAGCCCCCGAAAAGCCTTTCAGGATACAGGCAGTTCTGGAAGGGAGTCTTCGTCTCTGCTGGTCACCAAGCTGCAAGCAGAATTCTCAACCTTTCTGAGGCTGAGGCAAACAAAATTATATTTATTCTAAGCCACATTATGGTGAGAGAAAACGCAGTATATTGGAATACAGATCTTATAGCAAGACTCAGGCTAGAGCTGCATGGTCTTGGGAAAGGACCTGCTCTTCTTGATTTGTCCAGAAGTTTCAGAAATGTTGGCAATGATGCACACACTATCTGTAAACAATTAGAGATCCTTATTAAAATCCATATCTACTAACTTAAAACTGGCAGGACTACCCTTTGCTGCAAGAGTAACAACAAAACCAGGCTTTCTCTGAAATCACAACCAACCACTGTATATTCTGGGAAAGACGGGGATGCTGGAGAGTAACACAAAAATCCTGGCAGACCCAAGAAAAGGGTCATGCAAACTGAGGAGAGCTGTGATTAGCAGGGCCTTTCTTCAAATTCAGGGCAACTTTGAGCTGCCTGTTCTCACCTTGGCTCATAAATGCTCTGTCAGGTCATGGAGTGCTGTCTGGGGAGAACAGGTTACACACAGGACTTCCAGGCCAATGGGCCATTTTTCTCAAAGTTGCAGCTTTGAGAAAACCTTGGCCAGAAAGCAGAATCAAGTAAGAAAAAAGAAACCCTTAAGTAACAGAAGAGACCACCAAACAGGTACGGAAGAAGATATAGCTAATCCAAAAAGCAGCTAGAATAACTACAAGGTGTCCTATGGGAGAGAAGGCCCCAAGCTCCCCCATGGGAATGGCATTTTGGCTGAAGCAATTCGGTGGCATTTCCTTTAGGGCTCATAACCTTGGCAGAACTGTTCTCAAGATCACACTCCCCTACATGAAAAATCTCTCACCACTTTTTCCATTTCTTCTCTCTCCCACTGAGTTGCTTCTCTCACCATTTCCATCTCCTAGGAGAGACCAAAGTTAGAGCCACTTCACCCAGAGCTCTCTCTCCCCATGGGGCACCTACAGCTACACAGCCATTTCGGTCACGTCCTCGTGCACTCCAGACAAAGCAACGACCTGCTGATCCCATCAGGAGGGGGAAGTCCACTACCAGAAGAGATTGGCCTACCCATCAGATTGCAGATTACACACCAAGGAATTCCCGCCAGGGAATTGCATAGACTTTGTCCCCTCCACACCATCCTCCTGGCTGTGGCTGGAACACCCACCTTCTGCAGGATCTCCAGCTCCTCGGGGCTTAAATCCCGATCAATAGATGAGATGCTCTCAAGGCTATTCTTGCGCCCAATACCAGCAGCAAAAGGGTTTGCAATAATTCCTGGGGACATCTATAAAGCAAAAAGACAGAAAAGAGTAGCAGAGTATATGACATGCCATACAGCTAATTCCATATGCTGGGCTTTCAGACACAGAGTATCAAGATGATTCTAGGCGAGACACAACCATATTGTAACTTGAAAAATAATTTCCACTGCCAGTTACACGAAGAGTTTGAGACCTATGAAGATGAATTTAAACTGACACATGTACAGAAGGGATAAGATGAGGAGGGACTGGATACATATTATAACAGAATATAAAAAGGTTACTCTCCAAGCCCTTAAAAAGCAAGCTGAGAACGTATAGCAAACTTATCTCACTGATGGTTAGAAAACAGTTTTACAATATCCCCCCTCTGGTTAGAAACAAAGCTTTCAAAGTAAGAGTAAACACCAAGTGGCAAAATAATAATAATAATAATAAATAACCCTTCAAAACCAACATTGGTAAAGAACAAATAGGCATAAAATGCCCAGAAAAAGTTACTTTGAAGCTCCAGTTCATTTAGCATGAGACCAGACTTTAGAATATAGGACTTAAAAAAACAAAACCCCCACAATCAAAACCACATTTCTTCCCACTTCCCAAAAGGTTGGAAAACGCAGCCCTCACTCTGAGGAGCTGGGTGGGATCCTGGCTCCCGGCTCAGGGTGGCCCAGGATCCTGTGCCCGCCCGTAGGCTCTCACCTCCATGGCAGCCGCGGCCTTGGGGTCGAAGCCGTCGCACACGAGCACGAGCAGCGCGTCGCCCACGGCGCGCAGGATCTGCACGGCTTCCGTGTGCGTCATGCCCAGCAAGCTCTGGTGATTCACCTCGAGGATCCGCATTCCCACCTTCAGGCGCCCGTCCCGCGCAGCAGCCCCCGAGGAGCTCACCTAGAAGGAACAGGGAGAATCAGGAGTCTGTGAGAGGAGGTGAGAAGGGAGAGCGTGAGGACCACTGGGAAAGAGGGACGAGGACTGAAATTGCGCAAAGGAAGCAGGGAGGAAAGCCAGAGGGCACAGGACAGGGAAGGGCTGGCAAGTATTTATATACCTGGGGAGACGCAAAGAAAGGAAGGATGAATGAAGTTCACGGAGGAAACGGGTGCAGAAGAAATTGCTTACAGGAGAGAAAAGGAATATGTGTTTGAAATGTGCTGCCCCAAGGAAAGAAACTGCTGCTGGTGGTTTGTCAGTGAAGCAGATAGAGAAAACTCACACATCTAAGGCTTGTTCTCAGAGGAAGGAAAGTACAGTAAGAGGTGTGGGGGAAGAAAGGGGGAGAGGGAGAAAGCAGTGTGGAGGAAAATACAAGCACATCATTTCTGTAGGTAAAGATGCTGCACAGACTTCTCGCTGTCTTCATGGTAGATACAGACATGACAAATCACGCATGTGCCTCATTTCCCCTTCTATTTTTCACAGAAATAGCATGAACAGAAACAGGAACTCCTGTTCTCTTTCCTCCACAAGTCAGAGAACTCACACTTGTCCCATGTATACAAACTGTCACCAGGGGAGGCAACTCCATGCAATGTGTTGGCACGGTACACGAAAGTCACATTTTGTCTTAAATAGTGCAAGCATCCCTAAGTGTGAGGAGAGAACGAGAATGCATGCTTTGTCACCAGAACAGAGGAAGGAAACAGAAAGGTTTTCCTCATTTTGCTTCTGAGGATAGCGAAAAGAGACTGCACAACTGGCAGGGAAAAAAAAAAAGAAAAAGAAAAGAGAACATGCAAGTATGAGAGTTGCTAGAGGAAAAACATGCAAGCTGCATAAGTGAGAAACAACAGAATACAGAGCTGGAAGAAGGTACTATCAGGAACTGGACAGAAACACAGGAAACAAAGAGCCTTGGGGAAAGGAACAGAATCACCTTTACTTTTTTAAAGGAAAAATGAGAAGCCTGAAACAAAATGGAAGGGACACACGCTCAGCTGGACCAACAGCCAGCTTGGGCCCGGGCACACACAGGACTGGCTGGAGGCACCAGGCACAAACGAATGGCTTCAGTTCCAAAGCCACTCTGAAAGTTGAGCAACCAACACGACCGTGAGCCTTAATCAAGAAAACTGTGACCACGACCAGGGCTGCACGAGGGCTTTGCGGAAGGAATACATAAATGTATTGATCAAAGCCTGGAAATCTATGACAAAAGAAAATGCAAAGACGTGTTTGACTGGCTGCCGAGGTGGGAAGGAGAGCGCAATGGCACACGTATTATGGGAAGGAAAGAAAGGATAACTGCAAACTGCATATTACTGGAAGAAGTGAAAATGAAAAACAAATAATAGCAAACATGAATGTTTTGCTGGGTTATGAGATTTGTTTAGGACAAAGAAAACCCACCAGATATGATGTGTATTTAACAAAGTACCTACAAAGAGAGGAGAAGAAAATGCTGCATGCACTTTCTCATCAGTTTGGGGAGGGGGGAGTAGCCATGCATGCCTGTGCAGAATTCCCTCAGGCTGTGCAGGAAAACACGGAAGTGTGTGTGGTGCATGTGCATGCACAAGGTGGTGCCATGCAGCTCAATGGAAAAAGACCAAGTACTCACAATTCCTTTTCCAGGGAGAGCAAGTGCACAAGTGTGACAGTAGAACACCCAGAAATAATGGGAGGAGGTGAAGTTAATGCAGAAAAGTGTCCTTGATCCCAACTGTCATCTGTTCTATTCATACGTCACCCGGGGACTCTGAGCTATCCCCACTGGGACAGATCATGAATTTCAAATTGTAGGTATAATTAATACTTCTCATGGCATTCAGCTTGTAACACTTCATCAAAAAGGTTTTAAAATGAGCCAGATTAAAGATAAAAGAAGAGATAATTAATGTACCAAACAGAAATGCAAATTCAGAAAGACTAAGTGGAAAGAAGGTGGTAGCCAGACACCCAAACAACATCAAGGACTAAACGCAGCGCCCTGCCTGTTACAGGAGGTATCCTGAGGCAAAGAAAAGGAATCCATGAACACACAATTGTCAGGGTTGGGTGAGAGAGATCAGGTTGAAATGACACAGTCAGTGGGAAAGCAGAAAAGTGAAACATTCTGGCTCTAAGCAAGCTAAGGCAATTAAAAAAAAAAAAAAAGCAAACTAACCCTGCAATGTGGCTAAATTATCAGCCTTACAAAAACCTAGATGCTGAAACACCAAAGACAACAAAATCAAGCCTAACCATTAAAAGCGATTTTGGATTACCAGAATCTTAAGTTTTCTTTTATCACTTTTTACAAATATTACACAGAATCCCAGAATCCTTAAGGTTGGAAGGGACCTCTAGGGATCATCCAGCCCAGCCCCCTGCTCCAGCAGGGACACCTAAAGCACGGGGCACAGGGTGGCATCCAGGCGAGTTGGAAGATCTCCAGAGAAGGAGACTCCAGCCTGCTCTTCTCCAGACTAAACAGGCCCTGCTCGCTCAGTCTCTCCTCACACGATAGATGCTCCAGTCCCTTCATCATCTTCATGCCCCTGCACTGGGCCCTCTCTAGCAGCTCCACGTCCCTCTGGTCCTGGGGAGCCCAGAACTGCCCCCACTGCTCCAGGTGCCTCCCCACAGCTGAGCAGAGGGGCAAGATCCCCTCCCTCACCCTGTTGGCAACGCTCCTCCTGCTGCAGGCCAGGATCCCAAGTACTGAAGTTATACACAATACTATTACTTTGGCAGAGCGTACTTACTCTTTTAGCTATAAAAATCAGATAAATGAGTGATATCAAAGTGATAACAAATGTTGAATATTCCTTTTCATTGAAAGTAGCAAGTTATTATAGGAGATTAACTAGCAGTGGTGGAGGATCCACCATCCAGCCAGGATCATTCGGCTCCCTAAAGCTGTACAGCATTTCCCCCCTGCCACAACAGCTGGAGGGAACCTGTGACGCTGGCGTGAACACCCCCAGAGTCACTCTGATCAGCAGCAAGAGATGTGAAATGATTTTGAGCCAAAGATTACACCTCTGATCGTGATGCTTTCCTGTTATCTAACTATTGCTAACTAATGCAATGGTTCTTGGTGGGAGTATAAATATATATAAGAATAAATCGTTGACAAGAAAACGTGTGTTGCTTCTTCGGGAAAAGTGACATTGCGAAGCAGTATGGACACAAGCAGTCACTTAGTAAGGAAATGAAGCAGAATTACACACATGCTACAAGGGTCAGGAGGAAAAACAAGGAATGCAAAATGCTTTCAAAGAAAGGAAGGAAGAGCAGGTGTAGAGTAGACAGAGAGGTCAGAAGCACTTGAGGGAAGCAATGAGAATATAGAGAAAAATGAAGGAATGTGCATTCATTTCATGAAAAAAAAGTACAAGAGAAGAAATGCAAGGTAAAATAGAGGCAAACATCAAAAATGAAAGAAGAAATCTTGAGGTTGTTGTAGAGAAGGAAATATGAAAGGATACTCATGCATACGCTTCAGTGGAAGGACAAAACTCTGGGGAAAATGGTATATCCAGTGAAAAAAGAAGACAGCACATGGAAGAAATTCCAGCACGGATCACTTTTCTCCCTAGCAGCTCTTGCATGCAATTAAGTTGAAGATTTCAGGGTCTGCTACCTTAGAAATGAAGATGCCTTCATCAGTGGGATCAAAGGGATTCCCAGCATGACCTTTTGCTCCACCCCGGATGCTGATGCCCAATTTTTCTCCTGGAGCCTTTTCAATGCATATTTCCTGTGGACACAGAGAAGATCTTTTTTAGGGGTTCAGATTGCAATTGTTGAGGAAAAAAAAAATACTTCTAGTAACTGACCTTATTATAATACTTCTAGTAACTGACCGGGGCCTCCCCAGCCCTGAGCACAGGGGCAGAATCCCCTCCTCGCCCTGCTCCAACGCTCTGCCTGATGCCCCAGGAGACCATGGGCCGTGGCCACCAGGGCCCAGCGCTGCTCACAGTCACTCTGTCACCCCCGGGGCGCCAGGTCCTTCTCTGCAGAGCTGCTCCCCAGCGGCTCCCCCAGCCTGTCCTGGTGCCGGGGGCTGTTCCTCCTCCCTGGGGACAGGGCCCTGAGTTCACCTTGCTCCAGCTCCACGAGGTTCCTCTCCACCCCCCTCTCCAGCCTGTCCTGGGCCCATGGATGGCAGCAGAGCCCCGGGTGGATCAGCCTCTCCTCCCAGTCTGGGACACCTAGGACACATGCTGAGGATGCAACCTGTGCCCCACGCAAGTCCCTGAGGAAGCAGCTGGACAGGACTGGGCCCAGCACTGACTGCAGGGGGACACCACAAGGACAGACTCCCAGACAGACTCTGCTCTGCTGATCACTGCCCTGGGACTCTGCCTTCAGCCAGCCCTCAGTTTGGCCTGTCTGATCTGGCTCTTTCCTTTCTTTTTTTTAATTTCTGTCTCCTCTTCTAGGTCTAGTCTTCATGAAATCTGACATTCACTGATTACAATGTCACCATGGGCAACAGGCACTCCTCAATTCTCAGCTGGACATACTTACAAGAGACTCGGTCTTGCCACAAGAGGAAAAAATTCTTGTCAGAAGTTTGGCTGTATCCTAGCCCCCGACTGCCAACTCAATAACAAAGTGCCTTCAAAGGTGAGGTTTGTACAAAGAAAGGAGTGATTTCCCCCAGCGCCCTCACTGAGGACCTACCTGCATGCCAGGTGGAGGTGGGTCTCGTCTCACCAGCATGGTGAGCTCCTGGGCGTTGGAGAGCAGCGCAGTCACGGCCTCCTGGTGCGTGGCGTGGCGCAGGTCGGTGCCGTTCACCTCCAGGATCCTGTCGCCCACGCGGAGGCCGCTGCGCGACGCCAGCCCTCGCGGAATGACCTGGGAAGGGGCATGAGTGTTACAGCTGGGAAAGGTAACCTCACGTCTCTACAAAGAGATCTCGTAAAGCTACAGCCAGTCTTGGAAAAACAAACAAACAAAAAACATGAGTAGAAACCAAGTGAGCACTAAAAGCTTTACTGGAAACAGTAAGGGGTAATTATCACTCTTTTTTTTTACACCTTGTGAAGCCTGTTTTGACTCCTCTCTCTGCAACCATAGTCAAGAGATAATGTATCTACAAAGAATCTGCGGAGCTAACGTGTTAATGCCTTTGAGAAAGCCACCACAAGTCCATCTGCTAAGCACACTGTGTGCACTTACATGCATTTTAATTAATTTGGAGGCTTCTGAGGTGTTGGAATAAAGCGCTAAATCACTAGAACCATGGAAGGTAAGACAGCAGCTGGAGAGATATCCAGCAAAAATGAGCTGATGTCACAAAACTGCACATTAAAATTGCTCATACCTGAGGACAGCAGAAAGTCTGGGACACAGTCCAAAAGGAAACAGAATTTTTCAGTCATCTGACAATGCTTGATGTAACTGGTACTGCTGGTAGTACTTGTTACTTGCTACAGGATGCCTTTCAAGTGGGATTTTCATTTATATTATTCAAGCCACAAAAACTCATCTAGCACATCATGGAAGATCAAACAGGTCCCTTAGCATGACTACCTTTCTCCTGCTCTAAACTCTGCCCTGTGTTTTAATACAGTTATCTCTCAGAAAAACATCTAATCTCACTCTGAAGGTGCTGATGGCAAACTGTGAGCACCCTTATTGATTTTCTCAGTAACTGATTTTTAACACCTTTCGATACTGCAAATAGTTCGAGTGGATTAAGGTTTTAACCTTGGCTTAGTCAGCACTGCTTCCAAAGGAAGCTTTGTTCCTTCACCATCCCATGTTATTGTATGCCCAAGGGCCACACAGGTCTCTGCACCAGGAATTCATGCTGTAGTTTGCTTGCTAAGATGCTCCCGTGCTTTTTCAAAGTTACTGCTTTCCAGAAAATAATACCACAGCTAATAAACTGTTCGAAATATTATTCCTAGATGCAAAAACTCACACAATCTCTGAAATCACAGGTTCTACATGAAAGATGAGCCCTCAGAAATGCCTGCTCTCGGCCACCACCAGAGCGGGCGCGGGACAGCTTCGCTCTGCCCGTTGGTGCAGCTGTGTCCCCACCACGGACCAGGTTTGTGCTGCCACAGCCCACAGAGCAGGAGGGGATCCAGCAGCTCGGCCTGGGACTGTGCAGGGAGCACGGACGAGGCCGTGTCACAGGCCGAGAGGCACCCACAGGAGTGCTCCCAGCACGCGAGGGGCCTTGGGCCAGGTAGACCTTCAGATGGGGTTCAGCTCCCACGGCCTATGGCTGAGGCTGCTCTGGGGCTGGTGGTGACTCCCCTGGGAGGAGGAGGCAGCGAGCAGGCACACGGCATTGGAACAGGGAACAGGAGACAACAGGGTCCTCACAGGGACGCGCACAGAGAGAAGCCTTGACTGCGCACTGGGCGGAGGGAGGGTCAGCCAGGGCTGGCTTGAAAATAGTAGGAGCTCCCAAGATGGAAAAAGCTGGAAGCTCATGGCTGCTGCCAACAGAGGGACGGCACCATCTCATAGCACCTTTAGCAGCTGAGGAGACCCGGGAGCCACAACCGTGTCCTCACCAGAGGAAGCAGCAGGTGAGGCCACCGGGAGCTCCCTGCTGGCGGACCTGGCACAAACACCCGCCATGCAGAGCTGCTCCTTTGGGAAGGCTCTGGGATCCAGCGTCCCGGGGAAAGGCTGCCTGGGCAGCAGCATGTCCCCGTGCAGAGTGGGCCAGCGGCCTGTGGGAGCCGCCAGCAGGCTGAGCACACAGACTGCCCCCCTGCACAGCAATGACACTGCGTGTGCAACACAGGGAGGACAGTGACAACCTGCGACAAGGGGAGTAGATGCCAGGAACACGACAAGGGGCTGCAAAGGGCATCGCACGGGGATGGGCAGCAGGACCTGGGCTTGCTCAGGCTCAGAATAGGCGGCTGAAGGGGACCGTGGTACTGCTCTCAGCCCTCTGAACACAAGGGGACAGAGAGGACAGAGGGCCAGACTCTTCCTGAAGGTGCAGAGTGGTAGGAAGGGAAACAACAGACACCAGTTAGACAAGGAAAATGCTGATGAAATATTAGGAAAGAAACGTTCACCATAAGGGTAGTTAAACACTGCAAAGGGGGCCCAGAGAGGCTGTGACATCTCCATCTTTGAAGTCATTGAAAAACAGGCTGATCTAAGGCAGTCCTGGGTTTTGAGTGGGATCAGATGGATCAAATGACCTCATAGGTCTGTTCCAACCTCAGTTACTCTGTGATCCCACATCTAAAGAAGGACAGATGTAAGTCAGAGAAGGCCTGGATAAAGGCAACCAATATAATGGAGGGGATGGAGCAGCACCTTGCAAGGAAGAACGAAGAAAGTCACAACTCGAGTTTGGAGAAAAGGCTGAGGAGGGAGATGAATGAGGTTTAAATAACCATGAAGGAGGTAAATGAGCTGAGTGTAGAACTCTTGTTACCAAATCAGCACTCGGTGAAACCAGGAGATGAGTTTCAAAAGGATGACAAAGTGTTTTCTCATCTGACAGACAGTGAACTTCTGGGACTAGAGCTGCGAGGGGCTGGAGGAGAGAGCCTCAGCATGCTCAAGGGATCAGGAAGATGCATGGAAGCTAACAGGACCGGGCAGAGATGTCCTCTCCAACATCTCTAACCCAGGGAGTGTAGGTGAGCTGCGAGGGGTACGCGCTGCCCAAGGAAGCTGGGCTTGGTGCTAGGGCCGCTGCTGGGGACAGAACACTGGGCTGAAGGAACGCTGGTCTGAGCACAGGAGGGCACTTTCGGGTTTCTCTCAGTTACACATCCATCCCACTGACACTTTCACCTGTTCATCACAAGTAATGAACACTTTCCTGAAATGCCCACCTCTTTCCAGAATTCACTGAAAGCTAAGAGAAGCTCACTAACTTTAAAGCTAACTCCTCAAACAATTCAGCATGAGTTGTACATGTTTACTGGCTTTTAAGCATCATTTCAATTTCTAAAAGCAGCAGTATGTCTAATACAAACTAACTCTTTCTACATGCATGCATCCCTCCTCCCCGCTTTTTACATTTTTTTTATCTATACTTTTCAGAGTCTTGCTTCAAACTCCTTTTTCTTAGCCCCGGTAACTGAGCAGTGCAGGAACATCCATCGCTAGGCTGTCCGCACAAGGGCCTACCTTGGAAATGAAGACACCTGGTTCATGGATCCCAAAGGGATGGCTTGAATGGTCACTGCCTCCTACGATGCTGAGTCCCAGGGGACCACCCGCTTTTACAAGGTGAATCTCCTAGAGGGAAATAGAAGCCGAGTTACAGAGAATACAGGATACAGTTAAGGATACCGAAAAGCATGGACTGGGGGACGATCTGAGGTAATGGGCCCGAGGACGTTCCCGCAGGACAGAGCTGGTCCCCCCTCCCCAGGGCTCCTGTGCCCAGTCCTCGTGGGGCCGAGGCCCTCCCAAAGGAAGGCACCGCGTTCCTGCGCCCCCGCGCTTCCGCAGCCAGGCTCACCTCCATGGGATACTGGTCCTGCAGGCCGCGGGCGAGCGGGCTCCTCTGCGGCGCGGGCGCCTCCTCGG
>NW_010585856.1:152619-177104 GCF_000705375.1 Tinamus guttatus | reverse complement strand
TCTCCTTTAACACCTGAGATGCATGAATAAGAATTAAGATGTCTATTGAAGTTATACCATAAATGCAGTTTCATCATAGTTTGTATATGGCTTCAGAAATGCTTATTAAAAGCTCCAGTTTTAATATGCTATATTGTCTATATTTTGCACATACCATAAAAAATGCTACTGTGCTACTTAACCCCTAGTTCTGAAAACATAAATGGCACTTGTCTTACACCATTATCTAGAAAACCCTGTGCATTTAGAATGCATTTTAACGTTAACTTGGGTTGCTTTAAAATACTTGTTACATAAGTTACTGACTATGTGTTAGACCTTGGCATGTTTCTTAGACACTTAAAACCTTGATATCCTGATTGCATTTGTTAAAGTTAAGTTGATACATGTAAAAGATTTAAGGAAAAATATGCCATCTTCCATATTCATCATTCATGCATATACATACACATCTAAAAAAAAATTTAGCACTTTACCACATCAATGAAGAGTTTAACACTTAGATTTTATTTCAAAGAGATCTTATCAATTGGTTTTATTTTCAGTGAAAGTTTTGGATGTTAGGATTAACCACTCCTGTGTTTCCAGACTGCAGTACTATTCTCTTCCATAGCTGAATCATTTACTGAAGTTTATTAATAGTTTTGAAACTCTGATATAAATACAAATGAAAAAAGAACTGTTAGTTCATCTATAGAAACAGATTTATACTATCAGCGTATGCTTTCTGGAAGACCATTAGCTGTCTTGCTGTCTGTGTTCAGTGCTTGTAGATTATATATCTGTGACCTTCAGACGGGGCTTTAGGATTAACAGATAAAACCAAGAAATATTTTCAACATGCTATTCATGTGTATAGACATATGAATTAAAATCACATGCTCTTTCTCCAAGGCACATAAAAAAAGAATGGTTGTGTCTACAGTGGCAAATAGTTTGGTGTCTGAGTGGATCAAAGAGCTGATGAAGGCCTCTGCATGTAATTTGGGCTTCAGACTTGGGCTTTTGGGCTAGTCTGATCCCTTGGACATATTGCTCAAAGTTACCTTGAGGACTAGTTGTTGGTTTGGATTCCCCTGTCTTTATTAGGTGCAATTGCTAATTCTACTAGTGAGGTAGAGTGCAGCTAGTTTTCTCTGAAATCAATCTAGTTTGAGAGTGCCAAAATGGATCATCTGGCACAACAAAACATTATGCTGTATGAGCAGAACTGTCCTGTGCTGGGAGCTCAGCTCTGCTGAAGATCATCTGAAGATGGTCCAGGAAATAAACTGTCACAAAACTATGCTTTTCTACCCCAACATCTTAAAAAATGCCTAGAAACAGAACTATGGTGAAACAAAGAATTATCCTGTGTGAACTATTTCTCTTGAAAGAGAATGTAGGGGCGAAAATAACATCACATACAAATGATGATCCTGTAGCTTAATGTATTACTGGAGGAATTGGACCTCAGTGATGGGAGGCACTGAATTAAAATTCAGCATACAAATCAATATCAGGTGTTAACATATAGCTGCTGTTAATGGAGGCGGGGAGGGGATCAATCACTCTTATTGGTAACAAAGATAATGCCAACAGCAAACACTGCAGTTCTCTGCCAAAGTGGTTCGGATCTGAAGTTCAAACAATACTGATGGCCACAGAAACTTAATTTAGCCAAAAAGAAATCATCAAAAGATCAAATACTATCAACATTTAATGATTTGATCAAGGCATTAATACCTTACTTGGATGTCAACTGGTACTTCTGCAAGCTATTTTAAAGGAGATTATTGCTGCTGTAAACTGTAGTCAACAGTTGATAATAGTATTATTGATTCTTTTTATTTATTTATTTTTCCTCTCCCTCCTGAAGTTATCAGCTCTACCACAGTCAAGCAATATCACTGTGAAGGGGGAAAAAAAATTAAAAAATCAATATTTCCCTGGTAGTTAGCAACCCATTTTCTGTAAGTCTTAGAGCAGGATGTGCTGTGATAGGTTTATAATAAATATAAGACTGTAGCTGATTTTCAAAGCATTAGGTATCAACTCTCCACTTGTCACCTTGATTCCTTAGTAGTTTTAAAAAGATCAGCTCCTCTCAGTCTATAAATTCCAGATAGAAGAAAAAGAGAATTCCCTAATACTTTGAATACCTTCTGTCATGAGTAAACAGGAGAAAGGTACTTCTGACTACCTGTCAGTCTGGTTTAATGTTACTGGGATTTCTGTAGTCTATACCTTAGAAAAAAAATGCTGCTGTGCAGTAGTCTATCCATAAGTAGCTGATGCAGCTCCAGCTTAGCAGGCTTAATGAAGAACAAAGTTAACTTACATCATGTGCTCACTAAGCCTGTGCAGAGCTTGCCCTTTGGGTTTTATACCCTCTCCTGACCTTAGTGAAAAGGAAAAAACTGTAGGAATAGCAGAAGTGAAGGAATGACACAAGCAGAGGCAAAGAGAAACCCTAATTTCAGGCAGTAATATCTCAAACAAGAGCAGATGGAGGTCCCATCTGGCCAAGCAGAAATTGGGCATTGAGAGCAAGCCCCTGCTCCAAGATCTTCCTCCAGCCATAGGCAGTCTTGAAGCAAAGCTGGTTATTTCCATGACTGGGAAGGGATGTGTCTCAAGAGGGTGCTTTGAAACAAGAGATAGGAAGGTGGCACAGTGGGCACAACATGGGCAGGGCAAGCTCAGTGCATGGTGACCTCTGTCTTGAGGTAGAACAGTGTTTCTTTTGCCTTGCTCATCTGCTTCTTGTGGGAGCCTCAGGCAGAGAAAGGAGTTTCAACAGAAAATGTCTAAAAATGGATCTCCTATTTTGCACAGAGCAAACTTCTAATCCACAAAGCTGCAAATAAAGTTGCTTCACACAAGGATTAAAACTTGTGTTCTTGCCAGGTTTTTGCCCTCATCTGTCAAATGACCAGGCTAAAGTAAATGTGAAAAAGATTTTCATTTATTTTTCATCTTCAGTGTAATCCAAAGACTGCCCTGTTAAAAGCCTTTCGTAAATCATTTGGTCAGTTTTTCTCAACAAAACAGTTCTTAAGTAATACTGTATATCAGCTGCTTTTTTGACATTTTCATTTTTTCATCTTGACATTTTATCTTAAAAATAATACAGTGTTTGTCCTACTATCTTTCTTCAAAGTCTGAAGAGAGGGGAGGAAGGTATCGCTGCTCTCCCATCACAGAATTGGAGTGTGTGAGTCAAAGATGCATGCATTACGCTTTTGTGTTTTTTGTCAGCTTTTTTCAGTCTTAGTACCCAGCATGAAGAAAATGGGTGCAGCAAGAAACTTGGATTGTCATATAACAACTTGGGGCTGGAGATCCTGTTGCCTTTTCTCTAAAATGTATGTTTTCTACTGAAGTTCTTTCTAAATGCAACAGGCATTTAATTCTACTCTTCTGGCTAACACAAAGTGCCTTGGCTACTCTTCAGCATGTCACTCTGGTTTGGCCTTTAGAGGTCAAGAAAAAGTCAATGAGATGATTCTATACATGAGACAAGCATGGGGAAAAAGGTATGCTTCACTATTAAAACAGTTGAATGCTTATTTTTTAGCCCCTGCAAGTAGAAGCTAGCTTGTTCTTAGAGGTAAATGTAGTTATTTCCTTAGTTGCAGGGACAGAGCTTTTTCAGTACCCCTGTTGTCCATTACTGCCTACAACACAGCCTTTTGGGGCAAACATTTTAATAGTCAATTGTAATCAACTATCAAAAAGGAATAAATGATTTCTTAGAAGTTGGAGGGGGCAGGGAACGCAGTGCTACAGTGATGCATGTACCTGCCCTGGCTGTGGATTAGCACGTCTGCACGGCACAGGACGACTGTACAAGTGTATCTGCTGAAGTGTTATTCACCGCAACATTAAATACCATGTCAGCACAAGTAATGTGTCAGCTAATGTTCAGCAGATGCAGCTGTAACAGCAAACTGCTGTAAACTGATAAATGCTTTTATCTTCAGGGAAAACTGTCAATCAGTACAGCTGGTGGTGCGGCCCTGATCTATGCTCACATGAACCTGACAAATCCTCATTGTTGTGCAGCTAGATTTAACCTCAGCTTGCTTTTTCTTCAGTGTTTCATCTGTATGGCAGGTATCTTATTATCTGGAGTTGTAGTGCTTTTCTTATATCTGGTTGACTCTATCATGATCTGTTCTTGTTCCAAGGGCTGTATCACCAGCTGATTTAGCAGAACAGTTCTACTAAAGGTGGTTGAACTCCTCCTGAACCTCATGGTGCCAGCAATCCACCTTACTGTATTTCCTAGCAATTTGTGTGTGCAGCTACATTATGATTCTAGAAATCTTGTTTGGCCAGCTTGTGGTGGTGTTTCCTTGCAGCCAACTTCATATTCTTGGTTATTTCTCATACATGAGAGTTTAGCAAAGCAGACACCCTGAAGAGGAAAAAATGCTCCATTGGAACAAGCTGTTTGAAGTATTTGGTGAGGCTGTTAAACACACATGTGCAGAAACATCTTGTTCTGGCAGGCAAGAGTGTGGTGGTTTTAATGTTGGTTCATGTCTGTGGTGAGAACAACCATATCAAGGAATGTGTGAGGGAGGCAGAGCCCTTCTAAGCTTGTTCCATCTCTTAGTGGTCAAACTTTAGAGGTTTGGACCCTGCTGTTTCCCTGAGGAAATGTGAGGGAGGCAGAGCCCTTCTAAGCTCTAAGCTCTTCTATCACATTAATGGCTGGCTATGACTGTGCCCCTGCACTCAATGATCTAGTTCCCTTGTGAGACCTGCTTGGTTTCCAAGAGAAAGAGCATCCTTCCCTCCAGAGAGTCCTCCTGACCTGGCTGCTCTCCTTTGGAGAAGTGACGTGGAAAAGTAGGTGAACTCTGTTGTACAGAGAGGAAAAGAAGCTGGAGGGCAAACAGGACTGCCCAGGGGATGTAACTATGGCAGCAGCCATAGGAAAGGCTGCTTGTTGAGGAGAATTTGGCCAAGAACAGAGTTGTGGTAATCTAGTAGTTCAATAGGAATTCCTTTTAATAAATTTGTCACCACTGAATCAAGCCAACAGCAACAGACAGAAAAGTGGCTCCCTAGCTGAGGTGGATCAAGAACCAAATACCCTTATGATGAAAGGGGACAAGCGACTTTGTGCAGCACAGTGTAGAGGAAAAAGTGCAGCTAGGGCATCTAGAGAAGAGGTTCTCCACAGAAATAAGCATTTTCTGCAGTTATTTTGCTTTGAATTGCAAGCATGAGACATGTCCTATATAGGTCTAAATTCCTCAGCTGCAAAGGAATTAAAAATGAGAATGTTCTCCTGTCCTGAATGGAAAGATGCTTAGGAAGACCTTGTTTCAAAGCTCCCAAAATTTCTTATGTATGAGGAGAGAATCTGCAGTCCCTGTCTTGATTCTCTTGCGTCAAATACTGTATAGATAAACATTTTCATATTAGCATTAAAGTCAAGGAGAATATAGTCTTTGACCTTGGTGGAGAAACACTGGCCCATAAGATAAGAATATCACAGATAGAACCGGGGAGAATTCAGAGAAAATGCTTCTTGTTTTTTTTTTTTTTTAAAAAAAAAAGTTGAAGTATGGAAAAATATTCAAAATGCTGTGTGCAAAGAAATTATTATTTCTGGTTTATATTATCCAGAACATCTCAATGGAATAGCTTTGTATTAATAATATCTCATCTATTATGTATATTGCAATATGCCTAACAGCTGCTGAAGTAATTAGATTACACTAATTCTTCTCTTTTTCTTTCCTTTTTTTGAGGAGGTAAAGTGATTAAGAGGGTAGTTTAGAGGGAAGTATACCTTACCTTACAGACTTCTCTTAGATTAGCAGCATTAGCGATTACATTTTACTATAACTGCTTGTCTCCAAAATTCTGTTCTCATTTTGAGATCTGGTCTTTTCTTTCTTTTTAATGTCCACCAATGACACTCTATCATAGCATCATTGCATACATTTTTTTGATTATGTAATATTTCACTAGAATCCAATTTTTCAACTTTAGTATAGTTCTGTTTTAAAGATGCGGAGTAAGGAACTCGGGGAATGAACAAGTAGCTGAATATTGAATCTTAAGTCTGAAAGCATTGAATTATTCTGGATTAGAAAGCCCTGATTTATCCTACCTATAATTCATTGATGAGATGCCTGTGCATGACAGATATTGCACAAAGCTTGATCATTAGTTATTATTTTAAACCTTCGGTAAGTGTTAAAAAATCTTTGGGGAAAAACGCAGAGGATAATCTGTTAAGGCTTCAGCTCTTGTAGATTATTTTTTTTTTTTAAGGCAGCGTATCCATAAGAGATTCCCTCTGTTAAGTCATCTCTAAAGCAATCTTGTACTACTTAACAGAGGTGCTATTTTCTACTTCATGTGTCTCCCTATAAATTGTGCAGGAGGCATTACAGAGTGCTGTGCCTGCCACTGAGCTCACAAAAAGGGATATCAGGAGAAGCTTTGCACATTCATTATGTTCTCTGTGCATTGCCTTTCTGGCCAGGAGGGACAGATTTTAGCAGGGGGTGATGAGGGCAGAGCAGAGCCTGAAGGGACACTGGAAAATCTTTGCTAATCCCCAAAGACTGCAGAACAGCTTGGCTCAGCAGCTCTCATGAGAGCCTTAGTAATTAACATATTTTTTGGGCACTACTTAGAGATAGTGTTAGAGAAACACAGCACAATGTCCAATTCCTCTTTCCCTCTTGGCCCCTGTGTCCACAATTCCCAGTGTAGGTTTGTGGAAGGAGAGTAGAGCTGCTTTGGAAGGAGGCAGGTGTTGAACCTCCTTCCTGGTGGCACTTCTCAGCATACTTCACCACCAGCACTGGACTTACTATTGAGTAGCAGCAACCCTACCGAGATGAGATACTCCTTTTCACCCACATAGCAGGTAGCTACATACTCCTGCTGTGATCTAACTGCTTAAAAGGGCTAATAAATATAGTGCTAAACTGATAGCAGACCTATGTCCTCCTGGACTGGCAGCATCTGCCAGGCGTTGTACCTGAAAGCTGCTTGAATGTGCTAGCTGTCCATGTTTAGGTAAGTGAGTACAGCCACTTGTCTGTCTGTCTTCACCTCTTGTGCAGCACAAGGACCATAACTGCAGAGGAAGCATCAGCGTGATGGGTAAAAGTACGTTTTCAATAGAAAGGTTCTGAGTTATCTTCCTGCGTGCAACTGACGGGTCACACAGTGTCAACATAGATTAATCTCAGCTTACTTGGAGGCAAAAGTGAAATAAAGAGACTGTGGAGGGATACAGAATCTCACTGAGAGTCCTGTCTATCATGTTCTTGGAGAACCTCCATCTTCAATTACCACGGAGTTCAGCATTGCACTCTCCAATTTCAAACAAAATTGAATCTTACCAGGAGCAGACCTCTGTGCATGATGCTCTGTGGGTTGTTTTTGTACATGTGGTTGCTGCTTTACGGATTTCTGTTGGGCCTGACCCTCTAAAGAGCAGCCTTAACTGATGGACTGCTTTGCTGAAATGCTGTGTTCTGCTTCAAGATTTTTTTAATTTGGGGTAAAAATTCAACTGTTGACATTAGGTTGAGCAACATAAGGCCTAAGTACTATTCTGAGGTTTCTTTGTCAGTTCTTGACTTCTCAGACCTTCACTGTTTTGCCATCTGCTGTAATTGAAAATTGCCTTCTGCAACCAAAGGGAAAATCTAATTTCTCAGTAAGCCATATGGGGTTATTAAGATCATTATACCCTGGTATGCCATAATGCCTGGGCCAAAAGGATCAGAGGGTATGTAAATATTGTGATTGCTTTAGACTGCAAGTTAAGAATTATTCTGATGGTGATCTTATGATGAAAAGTGGTAGTCAAGTAGGTTACTGCAGATATTGTTTGGCTAGGTCAACATATGGTACATTTATTCAGGGCTGAGCCAGATGAGAAATGTTTTTAAAAGTGTTTGATCACAAAGGGTACATATTTTATATCAGTCTGACAAATGATCAGAACTAGACAGTGTCCTTAATTTTGCCAGTGATGCTCAAGGCAGCCTCAAATTTTGATATTAAGAAACTAGAGAATACAAGTTCAAGTCTTTGGGAAGACCCAGACTTGGCTTCTGATACCAGATCTAAAGCTGATGATAGGAAATGTATTCCCTTTCCTTTCTTAAGAATGGGAAAGCTGTTCCCCTGCATATGTCTATTCCTGAACATTTTTAAAACATAGCTGCTGAAATTTTTCTCTATTTAGTTGTGATATTTTGTAAGATTCCTTCCAAGTAAAAGATACTTTTATATATTTGGCACAATTATGTAAAAGGAGAGTAAAGCTGATTTTTGGTTAACAAGGCTTCAAAAATGAATGCAGGAGCTATGAAATTTACATGAAATTAAACAAAGAATAGCCTGGTAAATGCAAATAAATGCAGAAAGGAATATTTTAATTTTGATCCATGATTAATGCCAAAAGATTACCAGCAAACCATTACTTTGTGGTGATGACATAAAAACTCAATAGGAATAAAAAAAAAAAATCTATATGCACTGGTAAACTGATGGCAGTAAGCTATTTTTTGTAGGAGAAATGAGTTATTTATCCATTTTGAAAAATATAGCTGTTGATTACATTTCAGGTTCAGTCTTTAATTGCATCTCAGTATTTTTGACTGGTATATTATGTATTATATTCCCACATTTTACAATGTGACAATCATGGCCAGTAGGTTTATTCATATTCTGCTTATTATTAAATGAATTACTCTGAAAACATGTATTATTTATTGCCACTTTTTTGTGGTATGCAACTAAATGGGTTAAAGAATAAATTGTTAAAGTCATATATCAGAAAGAAAAGAATACTTTCTGTTTTCTAGTTCTCTTAATCTAACTGCATTTCCTTCCTCTGTAGGTCATGGTTTCAGTTTTAAGACAACAGAAACCAAGCAGTTCTGCATAGACTTTAGTTTCCATAGCACTGAGCTAACTACGTACTCCTATTTGAAATCAATATAATTTAAAGAAGATAGAGAAATCTGCCTTATTCTAACTGTATTTATACTGCCCAAATAGCTTCCTTTTTATTTTAGCATTCTCAGAAATAACAGTTAGGATAGGAAAGAATTCACTACCTTTTTTTTTTTTTTTTTTTTTTTTTTTCTGAAAGCTGAAGTCCAGCCAAACTTCAGATCTTTTTACTAACCTGGTCTTAGAGAAGCTGTGAAGTTTTATTTTGTTTTTAGTGTGAAGTTGGACTGCATATTTTTTACATGACTCTTACAGTCTATCTCACATTCTATACTTTGGATGCTTTGCATCCCATGTATTAAGTGAATGCTCCACCTGAAAGGAATACAATTTACTTCTCTTAGACACACCAGAGCACACCTGACTTGTTCCAACCTAAAGGACATTCATGGCCATAGAACCAGAATGGTACCTAAAACTAGTCTGAAGGATGCTCCCACAGTGTGGGGACTTTTTATGGAGCTTTACAGAAAAAAGGCCCTTGGGAGAAGGGTGGGGATCAGTAGAGACAGGAGGCAACAACCTAGTCATGAAGTCTGGACTCTTAGACTTCTCCATGACTTGATTTTTCCATAACTAGATAAATCCCCTGCCCTGATAGCATCACATCTCTAGTGATGCATTGCTCTTCACTGTGCTCTCTTGCACGTCAGGCATGGGATATGTTTTTTGTGACCCCTCTTTTGTGATTGCATTCATTTGGCATGATTTTATGGAAAAATCCTCAGCCTGCACTAAATGCAGTTTCCCTTCTAATACATTAATTCAGAAGGAAAAACTGAGACCTCAGTAATGAAGTGCTGTCTGCAGGAAGGTATGTGCTTAACACAAAATACCATTATGCCCAAATACTAATTAAAGGCAGCACAAGCCCAGCAAGATCCTAACCCATTTGCATATGGTGGAGGTGAAATTCCCATTCATTTTTAAACTCTGCTTATGAATTCTTTATGTACTGGTAATCCTTGTGATATGGATCACAACTGAGCCAGTGAAGGAATTCTATAATTGAAAATAATTTGAAGTCATCTCTGGCCAAATCCAGCATTGAAAAAGACCTGAAGTTCAAGAGCACACAATGCCATTACTGCCACATGAAACCAGCTATGTTTACATTCATGAAGCTTCAAGCTTAAGGATGCCCTGATGTAGCTACATGACTCCCCCACATATCCTCACCTACTGCATTATCAAAGCAGCAAATATATATGTGGCTTAATGTCAAATTTTGAGAATTAGTTTGTCCTAAACATCATTGCCATGTGCTATTGATTTGTCTTTTCTCAATATTAGACTGATTCTTCCTGTACAAGATGTATTCAGACTGTTTAATTTTTGATTCAAATCTTAGCAGAGTGTTTAATCAATATTTATTTTTACCTGTGTGAATGATTCAGAGCAAGATCAGGCTTCCTCATTTTTAAGTAGCAGGTTGCAAGCTTTGTCTCAATAAAACTGGCAACACTGGAAATATCATGTGGAGATGAATCAAAGGGTTTGCCCATAGCAGCACCTTTACTGCAAAGCTGTATAGGAAACAGAAAAAATATTTACTAATGTTATAATACATTTTTTGTTAGCTAGAGGTGCTTTTTACAGCTGATAAAAGAGGAAAGCTGACTTCTAAGTAAAATATTGCCTGGCTTTAACTACAGTTACCACTACAATAGCGATCAATACAAATACATGTGAATATAATATAAAATGCAATGTCTTCTTCCATCGTACAGTACTTTCCGAAAGGGATATTTGAGAGAGCAGATAGTAAAGCGAAGAATTTAAAAAAAACACTGCTATGAGAGAAATTATGCTTTTTCCCCCATTTCCAAAAATAAAGGTTCAATTCCAAGCTCCCAGGATCAGTGCATATCTTGAGAGCAAGGTCCAAGGAAGAATAGTCTTACATGGTTATTTATACATTTCAGCACAGCCAGGAGGACCGCTCTGCTTTAGGATATTACCTTTGTCCTGCAGTTAGGAAACAGAAAGGCCAAGAGAGAAGACCCAAGAGAAACACTCACCCTCATTTACTGCCAGGGCTTGTCTTTTGGAAAACTGCTGTAGAAAGTAACCAGAAAGGAAAGATGGCTCAGTCCAATCTTCTCGAACCATATTGAATTTAATAGATAGCATATTCTTTGCATTAAAAAATATTTCTTCCTGTTGGACAGTCAAAGCACCTGCTTTTCACCACAGAAAGCTATTTAATCAGCAATTCACTATCTAGTTTATAGTGCAGTGCATCATTAGAACTAGATATTCCCCAGCTCCTCAGGTTTTCATGGAGCCTTCAGCCCTATTAGGGCCAGAATACCTGACAGGATTGCCTTGGGTCTGATCCAGCAGGTTAGTCCTCAAATTCTTATGTTGAAACAGCTAACCTGATTTTTGAGATGCTGACTACTGTTTTCTTATTTCATAAGAAAACTCCAATGTCATTCATGTATTGATTAAGTCTAAGGGTCTTTAGGAGGATAACTGCATTCACTGTAAATCAACTTTAAACTTAGACTTTTGGTTCAGTGTTTATCAAGCTGTAGGCCTAAAATCTGAGACCCTCACAACAGTGACACTTAAGGGATGAATGCAGCCTCTGCTTTAAATGGGATGTAACCAAAGAAGTCTCATTGCAGTCAGGTTTCTTCAGGTTTTAAAAGGGAAGGAGAAGGGTTTTCCTTGTTTGCCTAGTTTTTCAGCGCTAACACCTAGTTACTGCTTGGTTACAATGCAGCGGTTGATCTTGAGGAGGTGCAATGTCACATCAGCAGCCTGAGATCTCTTTGAAAGATTAAATCTGTCAAGAAGACAGCTCTTCTGTACACAACTTTCTTCCTCAAAAGCAGGGAGGGATTACAGACCTGCAGGCACACTCATACCTACAAAGCTAGCCCCATTTTTAAGATTTTGTGCATTGATTGGAGATGAGCTCAATTCTTCACAGGCAACAAGGGTCATTCAGTGGCATCCCCCTAGTTCAGGAGATAAATCTGCTCTTAGCAGGGAAGCAATGTGAAGGAGTTGCACAGTGTATGTAATAACACCCATACATTTAAAATTTTCTATCATCTTGTTATCAGTAGAAGTTATAAATCAGAGGATTCATCACTTTTAACTTTGCTCATGGTACCATATATATCTGCTGAAGTGTCTCTATGGGTAAGACATGCTATGTGTAGCTAAAAGACCCGGAGAATTATGTTCACATCAGTGAACATAAAAGTATCATCAAGTTTTTCTGTAATAACACTTTCCAATTGAATTGGCCATGCTGTGACCTCTGTTAAATTTATGGGAATTGGAGGTTAGAGGCTACTCCCCAGACTTCTGAGTTCTTGAATGATTGTAAGAAGAAAAGAATCATTTAGGGATCCCTTCACTAAAATGCCACCATTCAGCAGTAAGACTCGCAGAGTCTCTGATGTGAAGAGTTATGTTGAGAACTGCATAGCCTCTCAGTTATCTTCAACAAAAGACAAAACATAAATCTCTGAAAACCTTATCTAAAGAGATAAGGATTCAGCAAATATATTTAAATACTGTGAAGATCTGTTTCTATTGCACCTTCTCTATGTGATCTTGAAGTAACAGCCTCAAAGTTGCAAATAATTCACTCTTTAATCTCACTGCGTCAACTTAATGTTTTCTTTTTTTTGCTAGTCTTTTTGACATTTAGGTTGTGTACTTCTAGGTCATGAACTCTTACAAATTTTTGTGCAGCTGTTCCCCAGTGGATCAGTGGGTTTGATTTTTACCCCCTCCACACCAGTTCCATACAAATGACAGGCTTGAACTTAATTTTACCACAATAGCTCCTTCTATACTAAGTAGAACTGTTATGAGTCCAAAAAATGGACCACATATATTATTTTGATAGGATGCACAATAAATTAAACATACCCTTTGCTAATATCATCATTGTAATGGATGTTTTTGGTAGCAATATAACCACTGGAAAAGGTTTTGCATTGGGCAAACCATCCTGGTGGAGACCAGCAAGCCCAGTGTTATTCTCCAAGCTCTGACGGAAATGCGTTTTATTTGTTTCTTCACCCTTTATTGCATTTCGCTGTCATTTCTGATAAAAGGACTTGGCCATGTAGCAGGAGACAGGCTGTTCCCTGGTGTTGTCCTGCCTGCTGCTGGGCATGGAGACAAACGGAGGCTTTTTGGGGTCTAAGGAGGCTCTGCTCAGGAGCCCTGGGGGAGGATTTGGGCAGGAAGGAGGCAATGGGCTGGGATTTTGCAGCCCAGCTGAATCTGGGGCGAAAAGCAGCAGAAAGACTTCAAGTTTCAAAGGGGAGAGCAAAAGGAAAAACCCCTAGGGATGCAGAGGGAAGCATGTAGGTAAAACGGCTGTGGCTGGGGAGGAAAGCTGTGCTGTGCATGGCCATAACGAGCAGGGAGGAGATTTGTTTGCAATTTTCACATCTCACTCAGCGGAACTGAGTTTTCTTGTTCTGGTCTGCAGCCCAATAATGCTACCTTTGAAGATCAAAAGGGCTCTTGCTATTTTTTTCAGAATGTTGCTTTAAGTAAAAGGTGAAAGCAGCTGCAGCTCCTCTGAATACTTTAAGGTCATAGCACAAGGACATTCAGGCAGAGAGGTGGTGCTGGAGAGAGGCAGTTAAATCTTGTATCGTTGAGGGTTTCTTTTCACAGAACTATGTTACAAAATTTGATTTTTAATATCAAACTGGGAAATTTGGGGGGTACCCTTTATTTCAGTGCACTCTTGGGTGTGCAGAAATCTTGCTGATGTCTGAAAGTTTATAGAGCCTATGAAGTTGAAGAAAACAGTTTAGAACAGTTAAAGCTTTACTGCCAATCTGGGGTTAAAAAGCTGAATTTTTTCATTTTCTGTTCTTTTACCATAGCTGGCAAATATAACAGTATCTTCATTTTCAGTCTTGGTCTACCTAAGAGTATTTCTCTACCTGTGAGAGGATGGGAATATTCTTTCATAAATAACATATAATGTTAAAAATATTACTATATATGTATATATAAATATTTTTGGTAGAGACCCTTTTTATAACTGTAGATTTTGTATCCATCAGGTATGCAAAACATAAGACTACTGAAATATCACACTCGGAGACTTATTATGCATATAGATGAAATGTAATCAAAGTGTTACCTCCAGTTTTGCAAGGAGAGAACTGAGATGTGTAGACATTAATTATGTTACACTTTTACTGATAAAGGAGGTATCTCTTACAATGTGTATGAGCCTATTAATGTATTAATGAAACCATAGTCATATAAATGCTGGTGATAAAGTGGCTTGTCAAAGGTCACGGAGGAAGTCCGTGATGCTGTGAACTCAGCATAGATCTTGTTGATAATATTAAGGCTTTAATTTTGGCAGTAGCAAGTAAGGAAGTTTTATGAATAAAGACCTCCCAGGCATTAGCTAATAAGCACCCCCATCCCACCCTGGCTTTGATAAAGGACCAGTGGGAATGCTAATATATAAGCTAGCTTGCTAGTTAGCATGTGTAAATTGGAAGAATAAAATTAGGGCTGGATGCTCTACGTGTTGGGGTGTTTGGGTTTTCCGCCAGAGCTGTTTTGACTTTGATAACAAGACACAAGATGCAGCTGCAAAAAACAGCAGTGGTAGCAGTTTACTAATTATTGCTACGGATTTGGTAGATGTATTCCTGATTTTAATATTTCACCCCCAAGAATAAGATGCCTATCTACCCCTCTACATGTGTGGATGCAGATCATATATCTGGTAGAAAATCTAGCTAAGAAAGTGCTTGGGAGTACAAGAGAATTGGATCAAATGTTGTATTTCAGCAAAGGATTCTTTGGCACCTTCAAGATCAGTTGCCCTTTCCTGTGCCAGTCTGAAAGGGTTAAGAATAAGTTTGATAACAGCAAAATCCTGGTAGCCTTGCTGGAGCTGATTGCTTTGATTTCCCCTGCCCAAAACAGAAGAATGCTTAATCGTGCCTCTCAGTTTTAAAGATAACTTTGTGCTTTCCCCTGAAGTGATTTATTTCAGAGTGACTAACCAGAGGGACAAACCTGAAATGGCAGGATATATTTAATTAGCATCTTTCCCCCTGCCTCGCCAGCAGCCCTGCCCAGGCGCTCAGTGCAGAGAGGTCCAAGTGTTCGTGGAGCAGCGGTGTTGCGCCGCACGCCAGGCGCTTGGCAAGCTCAGCACCAACTGCAGCCCAGAAAATGCCTGCTAAGGAAGGCTATTGCAAAAAGAAAAAAAAATCACTGCTGTTACAGCTTCATCCATGCCGGGTTGATAAGCAACTGCCTTTTGCATACTGCAGTGTATCCCCGTTCTTGCAGCTATTAGCCACTATCACAAATATGCCAGCAGAGCGGCATAGCAAAGAGTCAGTTAATGGTGTTGTCTCCGTGGAAAAAATCAGTATAGAAAGGAAAAAGAGAAAGGGCTTTTTCTCAATATGATTGCATGCAGTGTAACTTTCCAGCTTCCATTCAAAGTCATACTGACATCGTAGTATGTCATTTCAGTCAGCAGAGTAGGAATTCTGATTCTTGATTGTTAATGAGATTTGTTTAAAAATTTCTTAAAAAAAAAAAGGAAAATATCATATAATTCAGCTGAATTTATATGCAAATATCAGGTAGGAAGAGCTGAATTTACTTGGCTTCCTGCAATGTGCTCTACTGTGAGGTCTGTTTGGGGAGAATTTAAAAGAAGGTCAAACCTGGATTTTATGTTCCCCAAAGGCTGAAAGACTTTGGGTTTCTGTCACTGTTTCAGGTTATTTTTTGAGACAGGAGCTCTTGCAGAATTGATTTCAAGTGCCCACAAAATTCAGAGGATACAGCATTTTAGTTTGTGCTCTTTTCTAGATGTCTTCTGCTTTATAAAAATAAACCTGATGTGAATCTTTTCCTCCCACAGAAGATAACCACGTTCCCTGCAGCATTACTAGACCTAAATCATTACTGTTTATTGGCCCAACTTCAGATTAAGGCTTTGCCTCCCCCTGGAACAAACTTAGGGTCTCATTCTTGTATGGTAGATAATTTGCTTCAGAAGCATTAAATCAGGAACAAAGAATTCAGGGAAATGTCATGCATTTGACTTCAGCTTAACCTGCATGCTGCACTATAAATCTGTGCCTCTCATTACCATTTGCTATTTTATGGAGTGTTCCCTTTATCAGTATTGCCAGGGCGAGAGGAGTAGTCAGGGAAGCAAAAACCCCGAAGCCCTCTAATGAAACATATATTGTGGAATCAATATACTACAATAGTTTCCAAGGAACTTTATATTCTGCACAATATACTGAAATCTCCTTTATAGATTGTCTTTGCAATACAAAATTTGCCCGTCCTCAACTGTGAGCCCCTCTGAAATCAAACCAAACCAAGGATGGTATAAATATTCCATGTGCAAACAAATCAATTGGGTGAAAATGAAAACTGATGCCAGTACCTGTTCTTGATCGGTTTGCAGTTCAAGGTGCCTATTGGACACGGAAGCAGGAACACTGGTCTGTTGTTAGTGTCTGTGGGAAGAGCTGGCCAAAATGAATTCTGCTTTGGAGGGAGCTGTCAGCTGCTGTGATATGACTATATTGTTGCTAGATCTTGAGAGCTGTCATGATTGCTTGGAAAAAGCAATATAATTTCAGGCCAACTAATTTAATCTCTTTGATGCCATGAGATTTGCTACTGCTAAATCCAAACACAGAGGTATCTGACCAGCACTTTTATTAAGGCAAACTGTGCGAAGGGCTCACTTCGTTTTGATGGACAGGATTATTAAGGAAAAGCAATCATTTGCTGAAGCCTTATTTTCATGCCATTTCTGATGTGATGTTTAAGCAAGCTGCAAGGCCACTCTCTCAGGAGTGGCAGCAGCCTGTGGGTTTGGTAAACTCCAACAAGAACCTCCTAAACATTATTGTCAGTATTGAAACACGACACACACGTATGCCTTAGGAATAAAGAGAAATAAAGCTCTTCCCTAAAGTAACCTAAGGAGAATTCATTCCCCCACATGGCTCATTGTTGGGTTCACCTCTGTAGTTCTTTGCAGCATTTATATTCATTTTATACTGTCAAAAGCTGAGCAGGAGTAAGATAACAAATGGTTCTGGTAGCAGCTGTCACCACCTACTGTCTGTGTATGCCTGTGTGAATCTCTAAATGGAAATAAAGTACTTTAATAACACTTTTTCTCTAAACTGTCCTCATAGATAAAGTTCCTCTCCAATCAGTCCGTGAACACTTTCCAATTCAATGCCCCCTTCAGCCCGCATCCTTGTCTCTCCTCACCGAGGTGTCTACGTTGGCATGCAGCAATGTGATTTAAAGACACTTTGGATAGAAAATATGTCAACAGCAGACCTTCTGCAACCATCGCTTGCCTCTCTGTTGCTTTTGGTGTTTGCAGTGTTTCCTAACTTGCCTGATTTTTCTCCTTGCATATTAAGCTAACTGTTATTGCATTTTCACCTTGTGTTGACCCCAGCCAGGAAGAGCCTAGAACTACAACTCAAACACAACTTGCTGTGCCTTTGCATCCCTTAACATCCTTTCCAGGAGCAGATGGTGGCTGGGAAGTTGAGGAAAAGCTTAGGACCTCAAATAATATAACAACATTGCCATTTCCAGCAGGGCCCTAAGGCATTGCTTTTCATTAAGAAAAGGGGGGGTAGTATCACACTTTTGTGTTCATCTGGTATCATGATGCTGAAGATATTTAGCTATCCAAGGCTTAGCCAAGACCCTTAAGCCTTCAGCCATAGGTGAAGTGCCCTGAACCACACGTGATGTCGATGGGTGAGCAAAGGTCTGAGCCCACGGATCTCAAGGCAGGTCTGCTGCTTCCTCCCTGTCTACTTTTTTACCCCTCTTCTCTCTTTTTACCTGCAGAGGAATCATCTATGTGTGCTCAGCCTTTGTTTCTCAGTGACTGTCTACATGTGGTTTGCATACATTTTGATTAATGAGGCTTTTGACTGTAAGTGACAAGTGATGGGTGATTTTGTTTTCTGTTTTTTTTTCTTTTTTTTTCTTTTTTTAATCAGCTATGTTATTGCTTAACATTTACAAAGTATGAAGAAAATATTTTGTGCTTTTGAGCACCCATCACCTCCAGGTAAATAATTTAATAGCATGCGAGGAAGCCAATTAGAGTTAATTAGAAATTGACTGATGCATCTTGGCACTGAAATGATTAGAAAATATGGCCTGTCCTCTTGCAACAGTGCTTTTGCTCCTGTACACACACATGATTGAGGAAATATGCTGTTTTATGGGTCAACATGTAGTATTCCTTTGAGGAAAAAAAAGCAGTTTATAAGCCAGATAAGTAACAGTAGCTCAGACAAGAAGAATGAGGGTATGACTCCTTCTGGACAAATAGCTGTGTAGTCCTTTAGCCTTATTTCATGGTGGTGGGCATGCTGGAAATGTCTATAAGATTAATTGATTCAAATTCAGTGATCAGAAGATGGGAATGCGCCCAAATGGATCATTATAACAGATTCCCACACTACCCCACAAGCCAGATTTGAGCCATCTGTAAGCTTTACAATCCTGATCTAAAATCTTATGCAGCTATAAAGGACAATAAGTATTAGTAGCCAAAAAAAAAAATCAATTTCTTGGCTTTGCAACCTAAAAATATAGTGATGGTCCTATAGGGAGAGAAAAACTGCTGATTAGTGGTGTGTGGTGTTTTTTTTTTTTTTTTTTGTTAAATGTGGCGTGTTGAAGAAACTGCTTTGTTATTAGAGGTCAAAAGAATATTTCTGGAGAGTAAACTCAGCATCTCAGGTTTTGGTTTGGGAGGTCAACGACTCTCTTTGTTGCTCTCCCTCTGAGATTGAACATACTCCCATGGAGATGTTTCTGCATGGTTTGTGCTGATGATAACCCTATCCTTATGACCTGGTAACTTATAGATCTGATTTTTAGCTCCATAAAGTTAGTACCAAAAATATTTAGCCTTTCATGTGCTATCCAATGAGGATGCAAGTTTCCTGGCATCCTGGCACAAGGTCTAGACCTTGTTTAGCCCTTCTCTGTGAGAGTAGTAGGGAAAATGACAGAGGTGCATTCCATCCCCGTGCACGGATGAGCAATACTCCAGACTTGGTGGTCCTTAAAACAGGGGATTTATACATTGATTCTTTGGGTCTCAAGACCTATCCGAAAGAGTCGATGTTGAACGGGACAGGAACCAGCCATACTCCCATCTTTCTCCAGCAGCTACCGCTGGTTGGATGGCCACAATGGAGACCATAACCAAGCATTCCAGATGCGCTGCTTGGCCATCACATCCTGGGAGCTTTGTCTCCTGTAACTATTGCTGAGGCAGATAAGCCTGTGTTTCCTCAGAAGGCCACTTTTGCTTCACTAATGCAGGCCATCAGTGAGTAGTGTACTTAAGATGGGCCTTTCTTCTCATGTTGGCATTGAGGCAGGAAATACTGAGGTTTTATTTCTCATTTTGTGATGAACGGAAATATTGAGACACTGATCGAAGACTTGGTTAAACCATATTGTGTACCTATGTTGGTATGTTGTTATGATGCCATGGCCTCTTTCTAAATATTTGCTTTTCATGGCTATTGTTGCCTGGAAGAGGGAACATGGTCTTGTCAAAGCTTTCTTTCCAAGCAGTGAATCACAAGGCAATGAGCCATGGGAAAGGTTAATCTAAAAACTGAAGGTACACTAAAAAGATGGCACTGGTGTTTATCGCATTGGCGTAGGACTGGTGCTGTAAGAGCCATCTGTGGAAGATGGAAATATTCCAGCTTGTGGAAAGGACCACAACAGCACTCTTGTGAATTGATCACACACTGTTCGAGGCCTTCACCTCACACGTGGGATGCATTTCATACCTCTGAGATAACCTACACTGAACACTGTATGCTGAGATATTGTGCAATTCTTTCTACACACAGCAGTCATGAACTTTCCTCATTTGTTTTTTAATCACCAGGGAGGATTATCTTCAGGACAACAGTGTCTGAAATTCAAAATTATGTGTTTTTTAAGCAGGCTGATGTTTCTGAAATATTTTACACTCTCTGATATTAGATTAGTCTGAGACAAGATCTTTTGATCCTCATAAAGTTTTAATGTTATTTTGTAGCTAAGCTGTTAATAACTGGCCAGAGATTTTTATAGATGTATGTGTTTGGTTTCCACTGAGATTTTAAGTTGAAGAGTCATTTCCTATACCCTTCATATCCCAGTCCAGATGTTCAAGCCCTATTTTCCTATGTTCCAACAGATGGATGCCAAAAAATTAGGGAAAATTAGTGTTTCTCTCTCTCAATATAGTGTGTATATATTATACTGTATTACTGTGCTAGAAAGTAAAATGCAAAGGGCTATTGCTCCAATCTCTTCAGTTATATTCTTTGCTAGCACAAGAAAGTACTTAATTCTTTTGCTCTGATGGTAAAAGTTCTCCAAGGAAGCATTATTTTTTTCTATCTCAGGTCAGTTATAAGGCAGCTGACTAGCACTAAGTCCCTCCTGGTTATTTTAATGGTAGCTAAATAGTGCAGAAAGTGAGAAACCACAAATTCTGCTCTTGATAACATTACATCCTGATGTCTGCAGTAATCAGCAGCATGCTGTCCAACACATAAAGGTCTCTAAATTAAACGAGGGTTTCAATTTTCCTTTCTGACAAATAATTTTCCTTTTTTTAAAAAAACCCAATAATTTCAGAGATAGACTGTCAGAACTGCATCTCGTTTGCATAACTTAAAAATAACTTCATCTAAAGAATGATAAAACCACATGAACATAATGCTAGGTTTAGGAAAGACATTTTGACTAAAAACAAAAAAACAGAGAAACCCATGATATTTGTAATATGCTAGCTCTAATTTTAGTGATATTATTCAAACTTAATGCTATGCTTATTTTTTTCTGGATCTGGGTCTCCACCTCAAAATGTTTTAATGTCAGAGTAAAACATTAATTACCTTATGTATGAAAATTATCTATAAATATTCTGTACCTCGAAGAAACCGTAACTTTGAATTTCCCGACCCTTAAGCTTGTTATACATCAAGCTTCTTTTCACCTACATCAAACACTGGACTTTTTTTGTGTATCTCTTCAAAAAGCGAGTGAAGCAATCACAATTCCAATCACTGTATCTTAAGTTGTTTTTCTCTGTATCATCTCCAATTTGTCTACATATGAACAAATAGACAAATTGAAGATGATGCAACAAAAATGATCCAGAGATTTAGCAAATATGACCTGCGAGGAAAGATGAAAAGAACTGAATATATTTAATTTAGCGAAGACTGAAAAGAGACATTCGAAGAGGCTGCAAATACAAAGAAAGAGAGGGTGGTTAATTGCTTTCCATGTCAGACAAGGATGCAGAAAGAAGTTTCAGGCACTTTTGCAGCATGGAAGATTTGCAAAAAGTTTCCATCAGCTTTCTCGAACACCAAAATAGATGTGAAGTCCCTCTCGCTAGAGATTTTTAGAAACACAGTACATAAGCATCTTTCAGGGATATTCTGAGCATATTTTGCTTCTGCATAAAGCTGGACTGAGCGATCGCATGAGAACCTCCAGCCCTACCAGTCTGTGATCAACCTGTTCACAGTCCCAGGAAGAAATTCTTCAATCTCTGCTTATTTTTTCATCAAGGTTTCTATTAGCTAGTCTTTTCATCTCCTCTTAGGAATGGGCAGGCACTCCCTTTACCTCAAGTGAAAAGTGTTTTTTGATTTTCCTTCATTGCTTACTCACCTGCCATTGCTCTAATATGGAAACTCACTCTTGAAGGAATAGGCACCAGCCTTCAAATCCTTGTAGCTACCAAAGATTACATTATATATCATGGAAAAAAACTCAAGCTCTTATCTGCACAGTAAATGTTAGCAGCTGGGTTAATTGTGAGGGTAGAGGACATCTTCCAAGGTTCCTAAGACAGCCATATCTTGGAGATCCTGTTTTCAAAATGCTCTAATGCAACCTCTTTGAAAGCAGTGCTCGAGTGCTACTACTTAACAGGTTTAGCATTGCTAAAAACTGAGAAACCGATGCTGCTGTTAAATTTCATTCTGCACACAAGCAAACAGTTTATCATAGTCTGTTCCCAGCAATTCTAATCCGATTTTTGTTATCTTACACTGTTTAAAAAAAAAGAGAGAGAGAAAGAGAGAGAGACACTGTATGTCAATCTGATAAAAATCTTTAAATAACTGGTCCTTTTTTGTGATTATGTCAGTTTTATAGCAGCATTATGGAAACACGACAGGGTAACTAAAATCTGATTATGTCTAAGTCCTTGCCCATTATGTGATTATTATGAACCATGACTTCTACTGGCACAGTATGAATTACATGGTCATAATACAAGGGATTTCCAATATAATTAACTGAGATTAGCAGCACTAAAGAAATCTGGGAATAATGATACAACTTTGAACAATCAGCATTACTGTAAATGCTGGTGGCTCTGACTTCCAGGAAACAGGAGGCTGGGGAGGTAACTGTGACCTACCTGCTGTGGTGCTTTACATCTCCTTTTCTTTTCCTTCTCAAAGCTGAATAAATTTAAACCTTGCCAGAGTCCTAGAAGCTCCTTTTATACTTCTCAGTGTTTCACATGATACTGATAAAACTCCAGACTGGAATTTTCAAAAATGTCTAACATCCATAGATGCCTCCTTTTGGGGGACTTGGCCTGAGACCAGAAAGGACTATGCTTTCCACTTACTGGAGAACAGATCCATTTAAAACAGCTCAAGCTTGAACACTTAAGTCATGAAAAATCACATATCAGTTTGAGAGATCATAGCCAAGGTCATTCTCTTTCTTTCATTTCTGTAGTGGGCAAGAGATGCCTTTTTTTTTTTTTGTAAAAAAAAGAAACACCATTGTAAACAAACAAACCTTAAGATTTTGGCATCTTAGCTGCTTAAGGAAAAGTGGACTGTGTCCAGAGAAATCTGCTCACTAGTGGATCTGTCCTTTCTCGCACAGAAAGAAAAGGTAGATACATAGATACAGCTGTCATCTTTTGGCTTAAAAAAATTAAAAATAATAACAATAACTGGGGGATCTGGGGAGTAACTGCTGTACAAAAGAGGGACTGTGAGATGTTCAGAGAGGAACTATGGAGGGGAGAAGATTTTATAACTCATTAACTTTGCAGTATTTACTTTGGTACTTTTCAGTGTGAGCTCTCCCTGCAATGCTGTTGAATAGAAGCTATAAGTAACCCTTGGTTATATGCAACAGAGAATATAAAGAAGGATTGCTGAAATTTTTGCCTTGCATCCTCGAATTCAGCAAGAATAGTGTTCCCATCACAAATTACCAGAGGCTGTTTTTGGTTCTGCCCAGTGCTTCCTCTCCTCCCTCCCTCCACTTTTTTATAGCTGTTAATTTTCAGATTTCACATGAGATTGCATCTCAGGATTTTTGTTAAATCACACACATTCTAATTTTGTGCTCCTTGTTCATTTTGCTAATGTTATCCCCACTCAGTGCAACTGCAGCCACCCCTTTTCCGTGCGGTGGTGCTCGTACCTCCAGTGCCGTCCTGAACTGCCCCGCTGCCACCGCGTACTTCTTCTGCCTGTAGCAGCCGCTGGCATCTTTTAAGGTTACCTGAAGCCATTTGTCAATTTGTGGTGAATTAGGTGCATTTGGAGCATCTGCTTCTTCGGAATTGTGACAGGCTCCTTGGGTGCCTGTGGACACCGCAGGCTCCGCAAACTCAAAGGCAATGTCCTCCTCATCGAGGTAGACTAACTTCACTTCCACATCCATTAGGCTTTTCAGAGGAATATGAGATAGAGGTCCTGGGGTTAACTGATTGCCGGTCTCCAACACTGTCTCTTCTTTTTTTGCAGCTGGCTTTCCTTCATTTTTTAATTTCCAGTTAGTTCTTGCTCTGTTTACATAAGTACTTCGTTTCCTCCTCTTTCTCTCTTTGGTTCCCTCTATTCTGTTTTCTCCTTCTTTATCCCCAAGGTGCTTTTTAACCTTTTGCGCTGCTTCTGGAATATCATTCAGTTTGCTCTCTGCTGCATTTGACTCCTTGCTGGTATTTATTTGCTGAGAGGTTTCTTTCGGGCCACCCATATTTCTAAGAGTTTTTTGGAAGTCTGTGTTGCTTGATGATTCCATAATTTGAGCAAAACAGAAGAAGAGTCCTAGGAGAAAATGAAGAAAAATTAAGAAATCTCAAATGCTGCAAAGTCAAAAAGAAGTGTAAATGCTGTCTTCACTAGACTTAGAGTTGCCACTGTTACAACTGAAAACTCTTTCATAGCATTTAGTATTTTATCAGGCTTAGCACTGCTGTTTTCTCTTTACTGTGTAAAGATTTATAGTATCTTTTTGATAGCTCTTGATAAAGATTGTTTATTTAGAGTAATACCAGTATGTTACTTGGTTATATCTAAAACAAGAAGGGAAGAATCTGGCTTTTAATGGAGAGAGAAAAAAAAAAAAGGCAATAACCCTATGACTGCTTGATG